>JASDQU010587412.1:4753-23301 GCA_032191745.1 Picea mariana | reverse complement strand
CCTTCCATTTGAAGACTAAGCATATACAGTTGAGGTACCACTTCATACGATTCGCCTTGGAAGATGGACATTTGAAGTTGGAAAAGATACACACTAGCCAGAATACTGCAGACATTCTAACAAAGGGAGTAACCAGGGAGAAACTGAGTTCCTGCTCAGTTTCAGCTGGTCTGCAAGAATGAAGATGAAGATGATAAATTTTCCAGGTCCAAGAAGGTTCAGAGTCCAGCATATACAGCAGCGATGGACTTGTTAAGATCAGTCTCCAAGTGGGAGATTGTTGGTTGTGGAGCCTGATTATCTTCCTGATTCAGAGGTCCTTGCTTTCAACCATGTTTATACCCCATGAAGTATGTACACTCTTCCTCACGGGGGAGTGCAGAGGGGGGGTACCCCCTCTGCGGGGTCTGGGGGAAAGCAGGCCCCCAACAGGGGTTCGGAGGCGAAGCCCCCAAAGGAAAATTTGCCTTGTAAATGTATATTGTAATTTAATTGTATATCTAGACCATTCATTATAAGGTCACAGATCTAATGGTAGAGATTATGTTAGGGTTTTTTGCCCTAGAAGGCAACCCTCTTTTATGAGGGAAATGTATTGCAGCTATGGTTGAGTGTGAATATTGTATTCTGAGAGAGGAGACTGTGACAAAAAGAAGAGGAAGTTACAGTGGGTTTTGTTGTAGGTTGTATCCCTTCATTTGTTGGATAATAATAAAGGAAGGACCTGGCAATTTCTCTGGTGGACGTAGCCCACACTTGGTGAACCACGTAAATCTGTGTCTCTCTTGTATTGTGTATCTTTTGTGTTTTGTTTCTGCATTTGTTTTATTTTATTGCTTCGCGCTCTTGTTTTTCTAACATCTTGGGTCTTCATCAATTTTACTACAAGTTAGAAGTATCCATGCAAGGGATGGGTAAAGGATATGATGAAGGAGGTATTCATGCTCAGGACAAATGGTGGGAGGATGTATATGCTTAAATTCATCAGTAAAAGGAATTTTCTTAATATGTTGCAAATCTAGAGTGATTTCATGGGACTTACATGAGAATAAGAAGTATTGGCAGAACTGGATTTGAAGTATTTCCTAGCAATAAGTTTGGTGTCAAGCCTCCTCATGTACATACCAAGAAATTGGAATCTGTCCCAAAGAATGAATAAACTTATGCACCCAAAATTGAGAAGGAATTTGTGCAACTTCCCATAACTAAATACAATGCGCAACATTCTCCCTTGGATCAGAAAACCCATCGTATGATACCAAAGTTGAGGTATGGTTGGTTGGTTCCCGATCCTTAATCGATTGAGTAGTCGATGATGGAGGAATAAAGTGATATTAAATGGCATGCTTTACCTCATCCTAAGAAGACAAAATACCCTTATGGGTATCCCACCACCTAGATGAAGAGGATCTTAACGCAACATCAAGTACATGAATTCTTTGCTTTGGTGAAACTTTATCCTCTAACCCAACAAGAAATCTATGTAAATCTAAAATGCCATCGTAAATAGGGTAGTCTCCAACCTATGCTCCAACCCACCTGGAAACTTTGATAGTCGCGCAACACTTTAAGAAGTTTTCATATCTTTCCTTGTAACACACCTGACCCCCTATGTTTCCTTTTAATTGATGGGGTATTGTAATTACCACTTCTCTTAGTCATCTCAATCCCCCCTCTTAGAGCTTCATCATCTTCTACTCATCAAGATATTTCCAACGATGGTTATTTCACTCGAAACTGAGTCATACATTGAAAGTTATGGCCTTTATAAAGTTCGTTGGTCTTTGAACTATATACCGTTGAGACGTCGCATCCACGTGACACCTTGGCATTTTTATTGTCCATCATGATGACTAAATTGCACCTACGTGGTGCCTATGAAATTCTTCCATCAAGTGATTTCGCTCTACAAAGAACCATGGGAGCTATCGCTCAGAATATTTAATAGTACTCATATGACTTACCTCTGACAGATATGGTATCAAATAATATCCCCCTTTGATGCCATTCATTCGGAGCTAGAACGACTCGAGCAATTTACTTACTCCAAGACCAAGGTATCAAGGAATATACCTTCTCCTTAATGGATGGTCATGAATGTAAGTTGCAATCTCCCAATAGACGGTTGAGATTGATTCAGAGCCTAAGGTTCTCCTGTTAGGTAGACTCAACTTGACTCATCCACTTATGGGTAAGTGACACATGTCACTGTAAACTCACACCAACTACCCTGTTGGCAAGCCATGTCAGACATGAAGTTAAACCTTCATTCTGATAACATAGACAAGGTTCATGGAAAATCAACTATTTGTGTTCCCTCTCTCCATTTTTCGATCTATGGTCAAGATCTTTCCTCCATCGGACTCGCACTTCTAAGCCATCGTAGTATTTCTATGAATCCATCAAAGTTGTACTTCGAGAGCAGTCAATGTTGGGCCAGCTAGGCTCACTCTCAATCTCTCCAAGTAATCAACTATTGATGTGCATCTTTTCCCTGACATTCCCCATCAACTCTCACCCTTTTGACTTATGTATGGGAACCACAATGATTAATGATAGAGAATTCATCCCCTCCACTTTTTGATCTATGATCCATACTATCCGAACTTCGGGATCTCTTCATCGGGGTTATCCTCACGGTACATGAGACTTCCTCCTGAATGTCTCACTCTGACAGTTTCATTTCAAAGTCCTTTCCATGATGTTCGAAGGATCTTTCTGACTCGATGACTCTAACTACCCACCAATAAATGGTCACGGTCTATTCAGAGCAATGACGACGATTCCTTTCCAACCAACACAGGGTTTACAGAGTCATAACTATCTGTTCAAAGGACTTAGTCATTTTCCAAGTCCTGCAAGACCTCGACATCTGACTTTCGAGGATTCAAGATGTTCCTGAAGCCTCTATAGACTGTCAAAATTAAGTTTAAGGCCTCGCATGAGTTGAAATTTTTTTATACATCAAACATATGGGGTACTTGAATAGGTAGTAGGTGCATTCATTCATTTTTATGATTTAACCAAGCATTTGTATTCATCACAATATCGCTTATATTACCACATTCAGGTCATAGATTAAGTATACAAACAATCTCTTGGATCCAAACATTTATATGCACTAACACACAACTATTCTTTTCTTAAGCGTTCACATAATTCATTCACAATCAATTCAATACAGATGAACACTTATCTGATAAAGGAATCATCCAATCCAACTAACTCGGAGAGGACGCCTTTCCTCTCAACCTTAGGCCTTGTTGTAGAGTCACTTCCTAAAACAAGGCACCCATGTTCCAAGCCATGATACCACCAAGGAAGTTGACTCAGCAGGGCTCCAAGTCTGGAATGATCCAAGAAGGTTACTCTCCTTCTCCCTCTGACACAACAGAAGTTTCCACTTCCCACTGAGCTCTGGGTCTCTACAGGTTTATCAAGTGGTTTCTCAACTAGACTTCCTCTGCACAAGGGAGTCCCTTATTTGATTAATAGTCCCTTGGTGACCTCTCGTTATCATTACTTGTTTCTTTTCCAGTAAGCACCAAGCTACAACCCACTATTGCTCTAGTTTGAAATCTGGGTCATCTATGTTCAGGGTGATCATCATAAACTTGACCAAGCTTCCTATTTTCTTCCAGAAAGCTATTATTTTCTCTCTTAATCAATGCATTTGCCTTCTGTGCCATGTTTCTCATCTCTGAGCTCCCTTTTTTTTCTTGGTTCATCTATGTTTCTCCATCTTCTCTCTCTTGCTTCCCACACTACCTTCTTTTTCTTCTCTCTCCATTCCCTTGGGCTCCCTGTTGAATCCCTATAGACGTAACCTACAACCCACCCTTTCTCAATTTGAAGGGGTAGTTTGTGGTACATTCCTGTAAGCCATTCAATTGGCCATTATTTCTACACATGGGCCAATTACGACAATCATTGCTACCCAACCACCTTTATGGCCTTCTCTTTAATGTTCATGTGGTCTCTTCCATCATTCTCATGTGTTGGTGATGATATCATCATGTTTGTAAGCATGGATAAGCTTGTTGTGAAAGATTCCTATTTTCTTCACTGATGCATCTCATCTTCATTTCACTCAACCATCCCATCAATCCTCTACTTCATCATTTTTCTCTCATGTATCATGGCCAGTACTTATCAAAGTTGTTCCCTCTCAGTCAGAAGTTTGGTGTTTATATTAAATCAAAACAAAATTACATGTCTCATATTATTAACATATAAATTTTTTGCATAATTACAGTCTTGGAAGAAATCAAGATGTTACATCCCTGTTGCTAGTTTTCAAAAGCTACCTATGAATATTCACCTAGATATTGAATACTCGACCAACTTATTGATCCATATGCAGTAGGGTTAATGTAGTTTCCATGCTTCCCTATAGTCAAAGTGTAGAGGTGATCCAAGGCATATTCTTCCATATTCTCCTCCACTAGGTTGTTGGAATTATTAATACAACTGAGAGGGGGGGTGAATCAGTTGTATGTGAGCTTAAACAATTTTATGTCTGTTAAAACATTATTAATATTTCTTCAAGTGGTCATCAACAATATACAACATATCGACAATAACAGTAAATAACAACAGTGACACATAAAGTATACACAGAGACAGATTTTCACGANTTATTCCAGCACCAACTGGATGGAAGCACCAACTTCCTGAATGTTCCAGCACCAACTGGATGGAAGCACCAACTTCCAGTTACACAGGCTCCAACTTGTATAACAGAGAACACTTGTTCTCCCTTGCACCACCCTGCCACCCTGGTTTCTCTGGTTGCAACCAGATGGAAGCTACAACTCCCTGTGTTCAAGCACCCACTTGAACTTCTAAGGACAACAATCCTCCCTAACACCTCCCAACCTCCCTAGAATATGAATGGCTAAGAATAAATACACAGAAAACTTATGCAGATATGTCAACTCTTACCTATCTTTCTTTGTTTTATAAATCTGGTCTTCTTTCTTCTTTTCTGCAATTCTTCTCTTCCTTTGTATGTTTAGCAGGTCTGCTCTGCATCAACTTTTTCTATCATTCTGCTCTGCTTCTTCTCTTTCTGTCATTCTGCTTCACTTTTGCTCTTTCTGTCATTTTGCTCTGCTTCTGCTCTGCGTTTCATCTCACTCTGCACATTTTCTAAATCTCATACTACGCATCTTCTCATTTTCCCTTTCTTGCCGTTTCATTGTTTTCTCATGCGAAACAGCCCCACGTACACAGTCTGTCTCATCTTCTTTTATACACACCTACACGATGGTTCAACTTCCCAACTCCTTAGACAAAAAGAAGACAATTGTCCGAGAAACTGAAATGCCAACTGCAAAGCTAACTGATTTGCAATCATGAGTCCGTTTTGTTAACAGATTCCAAACTAAGGAGTTAACTGTGATAGAGAACAATAACCCTCCGATCAATACTTGATTCGACAGTTCAGATCCAATTGAGATTTTACACATCACGATTTCGGCACTCTTGGCGTTCATAGTTTTTGTCACTTACAAATCCCGATCCCCGAAACTCCGTGAAGAAGTCAGATCAACGGTCCAGATCATTTCTTGATCTGACGGTTCAGATCCAATCGAGATTTCACACATCGTGATTTCGACACTCTTGGCATTCAGATTTTTTATCACTTACAAATCCTGATACCCGAAACTCCGTGAAGAAGTCAGATCAACGATCTAGATCATTTCTTGATCTGACGGTTCAGATTCAATCACGATTTCGCATATCGCGAAATCGACATTCTTGTTGCATTGTGTTCTTTGCCTCTAGATGTTGCGATTCACGAAACTCCGATAAGGGGTTAGATCAATGGTCCAGATATGAGCTTGATTCAACGGCTGTGATTGAATTGCGATTTCGCATATCGTGATATCAGGATTCCTCTTGCATTGTATCTTTGACATCTCCACCACGCGATCCTCGAAACTCCGACATGGTGTAAGTCTACTGACGTCACACATGTTAAATAACTGCCACGTGTCACCCTGATTCGTGACTTACATGTGCTTGGCATGTTGAATCAGTCTGACACTTGTCATTACCTGGTTGTGCCACATGTTCCTAGCTGACGTGGTTTGTTGACGTAAGTTGGATTAAACGGTCCAGATGTGATCTTGATTTGACAGCTCAGATTACGTCGCAATTTTTCATATCACGAAATCGGGATTTTAGATGTCAATAATCTTTGACATGTCCAACTCTCGATCCCCAAAACTCCGACAATGGTTGGTATCAACAGTCCAGAATCAATCTTGATCTGACGGCTCAGATGAAGTCGCGATTTTGCAAATCGCGATTACGCCTGCTTCTCCTTGTACTTTAAAGAGCGTGCAGGTTATCCTTGATCCAACAATGGTCGGGTCTTGCGCTTGGATCTAACAACTGAGATCTTTCCTCCTCTTCAGTGTGCTCGTCTTGTCTTCATTTAGATCTGACGGCCCTCGTTCTTTCGGGAAATTTGAATGGGATTCAACGATCACTAACTCTTCTCCTCCCGATTATTGTTGCACTACTAGTCATCGCTGTTGTACTTAAGCCATCACCACTAATGTACTTTCCATCACTGACAAGTATACGCTGCCTGTAAATATGCTAACAATCCTCTGTACATTCTTCCTGTACTCATGCCATTCGCTGTCTGTTACATATTTGCCAACACAGGTTTGTATACCGAGGACCTTGGTAAGGGTCTAAATGTTGGGTTGCCTTCATACCATATGCTTCAAAGGTCACTATTTCCTTCTTGAGATATATAACATCGTCATTTCCGTATTCCCATTGGATACCCAAAAGAGTTGGATATGGATCCTTCTTTCCCATTATTTCGATGACCTCAAAGTTTGTTAGTGTTTTAAGGCCAGTTAATTCCACTTCTATGTTTTTTAGCCTCCCAATAGGATAGATACAATATTGATTGGCCATGCACAATTGAATAGGTGAATAAATAAAATTGGGCTTACCCATGGCTTCCCATATTGTCTTGGGTAGAATAGTGATGTCAGATCCCAAATCTAGCATAACATCATTGATTTTGTAGTCGTCGATATGGAAATTTAGTCTAAATTATCTTCTAGATCTTTTCTTCCTCCTTTGAATTCTACCTATATGTCTCTCTGGAATATTAACAACAATTTTCTCCTATGGGCTCCCTTCAACCTCCAGAGTCCCCTTTAATGTATTCTACAACTCCTTAGTGAGTTGTTCATCATCCAAAATGTCAAAAAAATAATCAAAGCCAGAAGTCAATAGTCTTATGAGGTCTTGCCGGAGAATCCTTCTATGGGACCAAATTTTTTGCATGGTTGGGAAGTAGCGTAAGGATTGGTTCTTTGACCCTCGGTGCTGCAATATTAGAAACTTGTCGTAACATCTCCACAACATCCTTAAAGAATTGTTTCTACACAATGGGTTCATATTTAACATATTTTGATACTACCTTGCAGATCTACTTTGAGTTTGATTATCAACATCAACACCAGTTCTTGTTCCTCATTGAGTAATAATATTAATATTGGGTGCCTTTTCTTCAGTGACAGGTCCGGGCTCAAAATTTATCAAATTGGCACCTCACTACCTTGCACAATCTTCCCACTTCACGATAAATTCAAGGAAATCCTCGATGGCATGGGTGTTGTTTTTACATTGGGAACACCAAGGACGTCTCAAAAGAGGACAATATCTAGCAATATGTCCATGCTTGTCATAATTATAACACTGAGTTGGTCCTCTCGTGTTGTTTCTCCCGCCTCTAAAACTTCCTCTACCTCTGTGTCTTCTTCCAAATCCTTGCAAATATTTTTTGACACTAAATGCAAATCGATCCAGTATGTTTGCAAGAGCATCCAGAGCATGACATTGCTTAGTGGTACGAGTGGGAGACCCACAGAATTCAAAGTAAACCATATTCGAGATAGGTGAATACATTTGTAAGATTGGACAATGTCGAGTGGGGTGACCATGGATTAAAAACAAATCACAATATTCTCCACTCTGTCCTACCTAATGATTTGGGAAAGCATGGTACTCCACAAGGCCTTGAAATGGCATTCTAGTGGCAACTTGTGCAACCCCTCCTGATGGTCCTACTAGTGAGGGTGACATTGGGTGTTGATAGGGTCATGCGCCCCTCGGTCTAGGACATGTTGTTGTTGTATGACCCTCAGTGTAGCAGTCAATACACCATACCTGCGGTTGACCTTCCCTAGGGAGGGTCATCTCTTGAATTTTGTGGGTTAATTTTGAAATTTGACCTTGCAGTTATGCAATATGAGTGTCTTAAGTCGGTCTCATAACCCTCAAGCTTCCTTAGTATCCATCCATTGCTTCAATTTTCATCACATGTTCTAAGGCTTCCCCCAATGTAGTTATTCGTTGTCGAGTTAATGGTATTTGGGTTAATGATAACAATCCTTGTATAAACCATTCTCACTAGTGGTATTTATGGATGGGGTTTTCCAATTTCCCTATCGCATCTTTAAATCTTTGGTTATACTCCTAGGAAGACTCTCCATCTCTTTGTTTGATCTCCCGCAACTTAGAGAGGGCATGTTTTTTTTACTTGGGTAAATAGAATTCTGTTATGAACCATTATTTGACTTGAGCAAGAGTGAACGCTTGTTCTTGAGGATTGCTTGGTTCAATGGATTTTATATATCGTTTCAAAGCACAACATCTCAAGGTGGTATGAAACTCGAATAATTTATTAGCATCCAAAGTTCCATGAGACCACCAGATGGCCTCACAAAGAAACCAATGTTGTTCAACATCCTCATCCCCTTTACCCTAGAATTTTGGGTATCGGGTGAGGGATCTGGCATGTTGAGTTGCCATCAGAGAACTTGGGGAATATACACAAATAAATCATGAAGGTCCTGGTTGAGAAATAACTATAGTATTGGCCACACTACTATGACTACTATTTCTTAAACTCCTTGGACTAGATGGGTTAGATGCAACATAACTTATAGAAATATGAATTGGAGAGTTTAAAAAAAATTCAGAGGGAATTGGGGGCATAAGAAACTCGGGGATATTCCCTTCACTGTCAGAATGGAGTTCTTTAATCTAGGGGGTTGCGTGATCTTTCAAGATTCCTTCTACTTCGTAGTACAGTCTTGTAACTTTGGGCATTATGAGATTTGATTATGTCATAACGCCTTTTGAGTTGTCGATTGATCCAAATTCTCTAGAGGTGGTACCTATTCTCCCTACTTTGTATGTTCCTTCTAAGTTTCCCATATCTTGTCTGCTTCCTTCAGAACCCTCACTACTCTCGCCAAATATTTCCTTCAACCATCGACTGGCCAACCTTCCACATCTTCGCAACTCTCGTTGCCTTTCTAATTCCTTCTTCCAACCACCATCACAATCCATATCCTTCTGCGATGGATCATATATCTTCATAACATTTCTTATCTGAGACTACCACCTCTTTTCAGCTATCGCATCCTCCTCAAAGCTCATTCAGTTCTTGCATTTTTCTCTCGTCAACTCCCCATCACCCGAAAATCATTCTTTATCGGCTCATGACCCTACCTCAAACCACCCCCCCAGGAATAGGGGTTTACGCTGCCATCTCCACTACAGCGGGTAACATCCCTTATTCCTCAAGAAAAAATTTAATCCAAAGAGGGATTTCTCGGAGCAGTCTTCCTCAGGCTCCTTCTTTGAATATAGCTTCTTCTTTTGAAAAAGACTAGCAGCTCTCAACGGAAAATTCAATGATATATCTGTTGATGCATGACATTTTGGGACCAGTTTTGGAATCATGCAGGAGGAAACTATGTGACAAGTCAGATAAAGAGTAGCACGCGTGGAAGAAAGGAAAGAAGTTAGCACATTTTCAAGGGTCAACGCGTGTAAAAGGAGGAATTTAGTTGGGCATTTTCGTCCATTTTGTAACAGGCTAAGCCCTAATGTAAATGTATAAGTATGTAAGGGTTTTTGGGTAGAAAGTATCATATGAGGTGTGATTAATAAGTGATGATAAGTTTATAAAAAGCGAAAATGAGCTACGTGTGCACTATATGCATGAACGACAAGGGAATTTTGGGGTAGAACTAAGATATCATGTATGAGCGCAGTGTGAACCTTTTGTAAGAGATGATGTTGAATAATAATATAAGAAACATGTTGTTGTGGATGTAGCCCATATTGGATGAACCACGTTAAAATATGGTGTATTTGTGATATGATTTGATGTGTTTGTTTATTGTTATGTTTATTGTGCACACTTATGTATGTTGGGTAATATGAATCTGTTATGTGTTGTTATGGATCTACGCACATAATGAACAGTATAATGAATGAATGTTAAGTTGAATGGTTAGAATAGATTCATTCCTTCCCTTCATGAATGCAGAAACCTAGTTCCTATAGTCCCCTTAGATAGATCGAGTGAGACTTCACTTGCTTGCGGGTGATGCCAAAAGGGTCGATATCTTAAGGGTTTGTTTGTGGTTTCATGTTGAACCGCTGGTCTTCCCGATGCGCGCCAACAAATGGTTATGTTGTCGGGACCAAGATCTGTGACTGAGGGGAATGTGGAGGCTGAATAAGGAAGAGATCGGATAGTGGCTAAAGGAAAATGAGAATGAGTTTTCTAGAGATCGAAATAAGAACCCACAGATCAGTTTAGAACAATGGTTGCAGAGGTATGTGTTCACAGATTTACATGAGATTTTCTTTGTTGATTTCACGAATGTTTTGGCTAAGTGGATACAAAGGTTAGTGTAAAAGAATGAAACATTATTTGTTTTGGTCTCGAGGAATTGGACCCCTTAGTTGATTCAGCAAGTTAATATTGTAAGAAATAAGATATCGCGCATAGTTGATTTTTGGCTGGATAGTGTATCAGGGGGTTATATTATTGAGTTTGTTATAGGTTATACCAAGTCATATACTGTTGCAGAAAGAGAATTCTTTAAAGATTCACGTGGAAGGTATTTGAAATCATTATCTAATTGGATGAAGATGTTGTTGTGTGATAAGGGGGTTATGAAGATGAAATCTAATTTCCGTAGTAGTTGAGCACCTTTGCACGCATAGGGGGACTACGGGATGACCAGTGGATGGTTTGAGTGTATGGAAAATAGGGATGAAGAGAAGGAATGAGGAATGGATGGGATAAGGATTTAGAGATAAGAATAATTTGCGACGGACGAAGAGATTGGGGTATTGTGCGGTGGTAAGAGATTTAGGCAAAGTAGGAAGAGGATTGTGGCTAAGAGAGAAGGGAAGCACAATGAAATTGAGGAAAGGTACACTAGTGTAATACTCCAAATCGAAGAAATATTTTGCATAAAAGGGAAGGAAAAGGAAAAGTATTGTCATCTCAGTCCTATAGAAGAAGATCCATTACATCCCACTCAGTCCAAAATCTGTGTCGAACCCACGACCTCATGTGCGTCCCTAAGATCTAAGGTTAGATCTAATATTTTTTCACTTATAGTTAGTTAGGGAAGTAAGAATAGTAGAAATGTTATTCAAGGTAGTTGAAGTAGTACGCCAAGTCAGAATTAGTTAGTGTCACCAGGGAATAATATCGTGCAATACATGATGGTGAGAGTAGATCCCACTTTGAGAATGCATGTCTTCCATGGAGTGGGGGCAGAGGATCTAAAAAGCATTTTTTTTTTTGAAGAAATATGGATAATGAAGAACGTCCAGGATGATGATGCAAAGTTTGCGTAGTTTAAAATGACATTCATAGAACATGCATTACTATGGTATATGAAGTATCAATCTATTGTACCTATGGGACAAACCAAAACATCAACAGACATCAAGAAAGCCTTGTTGAAAGAGTTCTAGAAACTGAAATTTGAGTCGCAGTGTATTACAGAGTTGAAAGAGATCAACTAGTTGTCAAATGAGTCAGTATGGGATTTTGATCAGAGATTCAAGATCTTAAAGGATCGGTTGGCATTCTAGATCCCAGATGATCAGCATAGGGAGTGATTTATTGCAGGATTGTTGTTGCATGTATGTTTCCCTTTGACATAACAGAAGAATATGTCATAGTAAGAATCCATAGAAATTGCCATGAGGTTAGAAGCATCCCTTGTAGAAGAGAATGGTGCAAGGATGGCTCAGGTTAAGTTGTAGTAAGCAACATTGACTATTCAGTTGCAAGAGTTGGCTAAAGGGAAGAAAAAGCATGAAGAAGTTTGGTATATTACATGCAGAACGAAAGGTCATCACAAGAATGAGTGTCCAGCATTTAAGGAGTATTTGGCTACAGGAGCTCTGAATCCTTTAGAGATATGGTGTGATATATGTAAAACAATGGGGTATCATCCTATTGCTTACACGTTAATGCAGAAGTACCAGAGCACTACTAGAAACTTGTTTTGTAATTTTTGTAATTTTTTCGAACATGATGAAAAGAAGTGGCATGCATTATATTTGATGAGAGAGAGCATTGCAGATGCATGTGGATTTCAAGGGAAAGAAGGACCGAAAGGAGGATTATCGTAGTAAAATACTCCAAGAGGATACAATCAAGGAGGAAGAGGAGGAAGAGGAGGTCGTGGAAGAGGAGGATTTGGCATAGGGATAGGACAGATTATATGTTATAAATTTAATCATCTTGGGCATTTGGTGCGAGACTGTTTGAACCCTTGCACGACATGCACTTACTGTAGAAAACTGGACCATGCGACATAAGACTACTCATGGTTGATCGTGAAGTGGAAATAAAAGAGGAACCCTAATGTGCAGATAATAGTTGCGAAAGAGCACGACTAATGACGTAAGGTAGAAGCAGTTGTGTGTGGTGGAGCGAGAACAAGACCTTATGCAACAGAGCAAGGAAAGTAGATCGTTCAGTGGGTAAGGAAAGTGGCAGAGCCTCCTCCATTTTTTAACCCTATAAAGGAAAAATACATGTACAAGAAAGCAAGTAAATAACTACTAAAGACAGGATGGATAGCATCAACTTCGATTGTGCCACCGATGTATGACAAGCCACCTATCTATGACATTCCTTCAGTCTATGACCATTGAAAAAGGAAATTTGACAAGGTAAGTACACTGAGAAGTTTCCTAAAGAGTTGTTTAGAATTAATAAAGGATGAGATTGTGTTAAACACACTGCATGGAATGATCAATCAATGTGTGCAAGATAAAGAATCCATTGTCATACAACGAGCAGTTAACCAGGTACATCGCAAGAGAATGATGAATAGGGAATTTAGACCGAATGCACAGATATGATATTATGACATGGTTAATATAATTTAGACCTGGGATCTGATGTGAATGCCCCTATGAAGAAGAACTGGGAGACGATGGGAAAACTGAAGTTAATATGGTCACATATTTAGTTGAGGTTATCAAAGCAGCATAAGATTGTTTCGATTGGAAGGTTTTCAGGGGTGAATATTAACATTGATGGAGTGCACAATATAGAAGATTTTGAAGTAATTGAGATAGTATATGGAAGTAATCCTTATCCATCATTAATGGGAATTTATTTGGATTTTGATAACAAGACCCTAATTGGTATGAAGAAGAGACAAATGGTCTTTGAAGCAGGAGACTGGAAAGTTATTGTGCCAATGGATCCCATAGAGGGGAGAAGATATGTGGAATCGACAAAGGTAAAAGAGCTCAATAACCTTTATAATGTGACTATGTAGATGGATAACTATGTGAACCCTACTACTGATGGTGCACTCAGTTAGCGAAGTGTTAGTTCCTATGCATTGGATTCAAATAAGTATGGGAGCATTAGAAACAGAGATTACATGAAGTATCGACAAGAAGATGTGCTTATATTACCCACACATTACGATGGATTGGAACTGAGGTATGTGATCCCCCAAAGTATGATGGACTAACAACCATATACACTTTTATAAAGGAATTTGAATTGCAGATACTAGATCAACAAAGACTATTAGCTTTAGATGTTGTGTTGAAAGTGACTCCTGCAAGATGGTGGGTTGTGCATAAGGATAGAATAGAGGATTTACAACAATGCAAAAGATTGTTAAAATTCATATTTGGAAATAATATATTGTGCATAAGTATACGAGGTTGAGGTTGAGAATGTTACATAGTGCATTGTGACATGGAGATCAGTATTGAAGAAAGAAGTGACACACTTGTTTATACACACTCTAGAACTGGTATTTAGAACTGGAAGTGCGCAGAGAGACGGAATATTGGGAAGAGTTGACTCACAACTTCAAGGTTACTTTTAGTTTTGAAGATGATGCCCCCTCAGTATACACAACTTTGCAGGTTATCAAGGACAAGATCTTTGCATCATAAGACTCGATAGAACTAGTACTTGTATCTAGCCCACATAGATCTTCTGCGATGGTTCAAGATGTTTTGGAATGCTATAATTCCACTAGAGAAGACCGGGATGATGAAGATCCGAGAAACTTGCAAATAATAGAAACCAAAGGAGAGAACGTAGTAGAGGGCCCTGAAATTGAGTCTATGGAGTATGAAAAGCCACTAAGAATGCACAGAGTGGATATTGGTACAAAAGATAACCCTAATTTTTTGAACGTAGGAGACTACTGGAATGAAGAAACTATTGAAAATATAGTTGATTTATTGCACGATTATCAGGACCTATTCCCAAATACGTTTTCAAAGATGAAAGGGATTGTTGAAGAGCTAGGAGAGATGAAGATCCCTTTGAATCCAGATACTAAGCTCGTGAAGCAGAGACTGTATAGATTGAACCCAATATATAAACAGAAGGTGAGAGCAAAGATACATAGGATACTAGATACAAGTCAGTCTAAGATAAGATATTTGGTCAATAAGCCAGTGTTGGGGGGGAAGATATGTAATGTAAGCTTAGATGACTGGGAATTGAGGATTCCAACAGTGTTATGGGGGTATAGGAATACAAGTAATAAGTTGATAGGATAGACACATTCATATTAGTGTATGGATATGAATCAATTATACTTATGGAATTCATTGTGCCAAGTCTATGCATTGCCATGTTGACGTAGCTTATTGATTCGGGCACAGCAAAAAGAAGATTGTCAAAGATAGTAGAGCTGGAAGAAGATCAAATTTTCATATGATTCCATCAGCAAGTTTATAAAGCATGCAAGAAATCTCGACATGATAGACACATTAAACAGAAGAAGTTTTAGACAGGAGACCTAGTTTTCCTCTATGAAAACAAGTTTTTGTAGCACCCTCGAAAGTTCCAAATGCACTAGTTAGGACCATATGTGATAAGATCTGTGATAGAGGAAGATGTTTTTCAGTTAGAGAAACTGAATGGGGTAGTTGTTGAAGGATTGGTTAACGTTAGTCAGCTGAAACTTTATAGGGCCAGTTGTGCTTCCGCACACTAGTACGAGTTTGTAGAATGTGTACTATAGTACTTGTATAATAGTATTTGTATTATAGAAAGAAAAAGATAATAAGAAAATCAATAAAAGAGTTTGAGGTAAGAGACAAAAGGTTGAAGTTATGCATAAGGTATTGTTCAAACAGTTAAACTAGTAAGGAGACAAACCAGAAGATGTCACACAGATGTGGAAAGAGGAAGGAATTGTGCACTGGAAAGAGGATTGAATCAATGCAACAAAGATCTACACATACGGCGGGAAAATCATTAAAGAAATTACATGATGGTACAATCATTAAAGAGAAAACATGATGATAATGTAATGGAGATGCATAGACATAAATGAAAAATGACAAGAGGATTCTTACACGCTGGAAAATTTAGCATATGATACACCGGATGATACAAAGTTAATGAAGAGTTAGAGAAAGAATTGAATACGAATGCAAGTGAATTAGACTGAAAATTTGGGCGCAAAGAAGAATGGAAACAGTTGGTGAGAGTCTATAAAACTAGATGAGGGGTCGACCAGAAAAGGTTATTGTTGTTCGAGCATTCAGAGAGACAGAAAGAGCCAAGCAAGTTTGATAGAGCCAAGCAAGTTTGACAGAGCCAAGAAATTATGCCACAGATGTGAGTTATTTGTAGAGATAAATGGCACCACAAAATATAGGAGAAGCCTCATCACAACGACAGAAATAGTGCACCAAGCAAACATCAATACTTGTATTCAAGGAAACTCTAGGAGTGCCAATTTCAAGGTCAATCCAGGTTAACTTTTCGAAAGATTATGTGCCACCCAGGAAGCTAACAACAGAGTAGGTTAAGCTACCAAAGGAGCTAAAGTATAAACTTGTCAAACCAAAGATCCCATCAGGGTAACTATTGAAGGAGATATGTTAGGCATAGTAGAAACTATGAAGTTTTAATACCATGACTTGGAAGACGTAAATAAATTTCCATACTTAGCACCGGATAAGTACATGCACACAAAACTCATCCTGAATTCATAGGAATTTATAGTAGAGCCACAAGAGTGGGCAACAAGATTGGAGAAAACACGAATTTTGAATCTATTAGAGATTCTGAATTTTGGTAGGAATGCAAACATCAACATTGAGTTGCGTCCATGGAGGATTTTTATGGTTGGGTAGGCCGGGGTTGATAGACACTCAAATCATTGCGTAGATCACCAGGTTACCATCAACAGAGAAGTTGAAGACCCACATTATTGTAGAGACAGCAAGGGGAATTTTGGGACAAGAAACACATGTAAAGGAAAAGGTCGTGATTATAAGAGAAATGTTCCAGAAGTTCATTGTGACATGGAAGAAGGCCTAAAGTGGTTCGGGATGAGCCACAGGTGAGTGTTGGGGGCCAACTAGAGTAGGACGTTTTTGGACCAACTTGGGAATTGCGTAGGAGAAAATCGCACGACAAGTTAGCTAAGGAGTAGAGCACGTGGAAGAAAGGAAGGCAGATAGTGCATTTTCAAGGGTCAATGCATGAAAGGAGGAAGTTAGTTAGGCATTTTGGTCCATTTTTTAATAGGATAATCCCTAATGTAAATGTATAATTATGTAAGGTTTTTTGGGTATAAATTAGCTTATGAGGTGTGATGAATAAGTGATGCTAAGTTTATAAAAGGCCAGAATGAGCTAAGTGTGCCATGTATGCGTGAACGACAAGGTCGTTTTTTGGTAGAACTGAGATATCGCGTATGAGCACAGTGTGCACATTTTGTAAGAGATGATGTTGAATAATAATATAAGAAGCATGTCATTGTGGACATAGCCCATATTGGGTGAACCATGTTAAAATATGGTGTCTCTATGATATGCTTTGATGTTTTTGTTTACTGTTCTATTTATTGCGTGCACTTAATGCGTGTTGGGTAATTTGAATATGTTATATGTTGTTATGGTTTTGTGCACATAATGAATGGTATAATGAATGAATGTTAAGTTGAATGGTTAGAATGAATTCCTTCCTTCCCTTCATGACTATGGAAACCTGGTTCCTACAGTCCCCATAGATACCTCGGGTGAGACTTCACCTACTTGTGGGTGATGCCAGAAAAGTTGATATCTTAAGGGTTTTGTTGATGGTTTCTTGTTGAACCTCGGGTCTTCCTAGTGTGCACCAACAATATCCTTCCAAGGTGGTCTGTATCGAGAAATCCACAGCTCTAGAAATTGGATGATCGATTTGGTGAAAGGCTACTAAACGCTATGCAACCCAATCATTAGTTCTATTGACTCGGTCTTTAAATTCATGTGCTTCTTGTAACTAGTCGAGCCAATGAAATACTCTTCCAAGAATTGAATCCATAATATCTTGTAATGATTGCTTCTTGTTTCTGAGTAAAAAAAAATCCCTTCATAACCCTCACACTTGTGTGTCGTAGATCATCTTCTTGCAGAATAAATTTGTCACACCTTCTTTCCCACCAATTCTCAATTTCAGACTTAAATATGTGATGTGGAATCCTATAAAAAATCACTGGAAAGCTTCAGGTCCTAGCAACATAACCATTTGTTGTTGCAAAATTAGAGACTGAGGTTCTCATAGGTTACCAAAAAAGGTATCGATGTAGTCTAGGAGTGTTGGAATATTCAACTTTCCACGTTGTAAGGAGTTCTCACTTGAAGTGTAGCCGAGACTTAAGTATGATAAAGTGAGTTAATGAGAACACACCATCAAATCTAGAACAATACAATACTGAACCTGTTGATTAAGGTTGGTTGTCATTGATGTCAACCCTTGAAGAAAGCCTCGTAGCACAAAGGTTTGGGTAATGGACCCAATATTGTTTGATGTAAATATGACTCATTATTGTTTTTTCATGGTTGATAAGAAGTAAATATGGATGAACTCCAAAGTGGTCCCCTTATGGTGAAAGCCCTCACGGGAAGACACTTTGCGAAGTAAGAGAACCCATGCTTAATTGTGGAATAATGAGATGAAGGACAGTGAATTTGTCAGGGAAACTATCATATATTTATATTGTGTTTCATTCCATTTCCGGTGGTATGTATAATGTCACATAACTCCTCACAGTTAGAGAGTTATGACCATGTGAAGTTGGAGAACCCAGGTTTGGGCAATGGACCCAATTTTGTTTGATGGATAATGGTATAATTTTTTTTATATTTGAATTTAATACTATTCTATATGGATAGTACATGTCATTCTA
>JASDQU010587411.1:79625-91975 GCA_032191745.1 Picea mariana | reverse complement strand
TTTCAAATCGACGATCACGATTTACTTCGGGAGTTCTCAAATCTCGCGACCTCACCTTCCTCCGAAGTGGCTATCTTCCGAAATGGAAGATCTATTGACACATGTCCTCAGTTGACGGACAACTCAGATGAACTCCGACTCTCCGACCTTCGGGAGTCCTTGTTCAACACATCCCCTTTTTTCCCATAGTGACTTTCCTCTGAAGTGCACGATTTGACGACACCTGTCCCTTTAGCTTGGACGGCTCAGATCTACGTCGGATCTTCAGGAGTGTTAACCTCCCCACACTCGCTTTCTTCTATAGTGCTTACACCCAAATGCGATGATCTTTCGATGTGTGCCTCCCACAGATCAATGGCTGCAAATCACTTCATCTCTTCGGGCTTCGGGAGTTTCAACCTCTCCACACTCACTTTCTCCCAGAGTGATTACACCTGAAATTGACGATCTATCGACATGTGTCCTTTCTCTCAGATCGACGCTACAAAAGGACTTTGTTACTCCATGGATTTCCAAAGGAACTCATGACTATCCACCTAGAAAATTTTCTAGGTCTGGTGGTCATGATTCGGCCAATACCGATGTGTTCATCGATCGACAGTGCACAATGATTGCGAGGCCCCAACGTGCGCACTCTTTATTAGAGAGCTCAACCTCCGCAATATGAAAATTACTCACCCAACTCGGCCTAATCGGGATCTTTGATCTTACAACCCTACGAGATCAATGACATTGGTGAATTGTGGGCCGCAAACTAGTGCGTCTACTAATTTCACCTTCACGCTCTGCAATGATTCCCCACCATCAATATCCGTTCACAGATCGATGGTTCACAGTGATTGCGGGGTCAAATATCTACAATATTGGAAGTGCTCGCCCGAGTCTGATCTAATCCTGGTCGTTGATATTCCATTCCCAATGAGATCAATGACGTTGGTTGATTGTGAGCCATGAACTATCATGTCTGCTAATTTCACCTTCGAGCTCTGCAATGACTCCCAACCATCGATTCAATCGAGCGAATGGTGTTTGATTCGTTAACTCCATCGGGTATTTGAGTTGATCTGACGACCATGATGGCTTCTCCTCTCGATAAATGACTCGCATCCATCTATTTTGTTAGGTTATTAAGTCATCTAAGGCTCTTGTTACTCTGGTAGTTTGGGTAACTTTGACTATCGTGAAATTTGATATCTCAGAGCTTTGAGCTCCTAAAGTTCCAAGACCTTCATGAGCTAACTCCTTTTAGCACAGGGTTCCTAGACCCAGGTCACATGGACCTTCAGATGACTCTTGGGCTATGAAATCTACTCTTAGCCGAGTTTTTGGTTAAGGACTTGGGCGCGAGTTCAAAGTCTCTTAGACTACTGGTCTGAAGGAAACACCTCCCTAACTCATGGAACTTTAAGCTTTGAAATAGAGCAAGGTAAACTTGTGAGCTTACCAAAACAGTAGTAGTGCCAAGAGGTTTTCTCTGACTCAGTAACTGTGTTGTAATTCCTTGGGAAAACGCCCTCAAGGAATTAAACTAGAGCATATGGAAAATCAAGCAGAAGCATAAGTTCTCAAGGGAACAACACATACTCAAAACTTAATCATTTCAATACATAAACCATTTATAGACATATAAATACACGCATGCATCCATTATTTCCAATTCAAAGCAGCAGGCATGAAAACACTTATCAGAACCATAAGGTGTGATGTGACTGATGAAAGAGGTGCTCATTTCCACCCAACCATAGGCTCAGTCACTCCTAATGGCTTTACCACTGGCCACTCCTGAGCTTAGACCATGATGCTTTGAGATTCAATCTCGTTCTTCCAGCTCAACAGAAGTTAGGGATGAAGGTTACTCTCCTTCTCCCGGTACAGAAATAGATAGGGACAAAGGTTACTCTCCTTCTCCCGACTCAGTATCTATTTTATGCAACCAGAACTCACTTTCCTCTTTCAGTCCTTCCTTGGACCCGAGAGCTTCGACTCTCGTCTCTGCACTCTTCGCAGATTTTTCCTCCCCCTGACCCCCAGAATTTCCTTTCTTTCCTTTTCCAGCAAGATTGTGTGTGGCCCGAATTCCCAGTCCATGGTCAAGTCTAGAAGCCTTACAAATGGGTGGATTTCCCTATCCCCTCAATAACTCTTAAGGAGGTCTTCTCACCTACCAACCTGACTGTAATTCATTCTTGGGTCAGAGGGTTGTTCTTATCCTGAGCAATTAAATCTAGCAAAGTACTGGTTTGTGGAGGTTAATGCAACCATTCCTAGTCCCCTCCACAACATTTTCCTAGCATTTGTGGTCTCTCTTAGCACATCCCCTTTCCAGTATTCATGCAACACGTATTCATTTTCTATTAAAATAACAGAATTTACATTCATCGACCTTTTATACAAAGGTCCATCAATTCAAACATTCACACCTTTGAGTTTTCCATAGTTCCTTGGACAATATAGTTATATTTACAAACTGGGGGAAACATGGTGTTACAAAACTCCAAGTACATGAATTTGCACATTGATTCATAATATAATTCAAATTTAATTTCGATGGATATTCCAATAGTAGAAACATCGATGTTTATTCTTTCTTTTGAAGGAGTTTTCTCTTATGGAACGAACCAACAACTTAGAAGGTGAACATTGGCAACATGTATGAGTTGACAGGTCATTCCAACACTGATTGAAAATATTTCAAATCATGAGAATGGAGCAAACTTAGTTGTGGAAATATCTTTTATAAACTAATTTGAGTCCTAGGGAGTAATAGTTGAAATGTTGTATACTCGCCACCTATGTAAGTATAGTATTATGTTAGTTATTTCATTCATATTTGTATCAATAATGATCAAGCATCTTTGTAAAAACTTACTTAGTATATGAGGTTTGAATTCCCTAATAGATAAGGTTGCATGTTCTATGATGTTTTTGTATCAATAGGAACAAGTGAAAAATCAATATTGTGAATGTGGTGTATTGGTATATTAGTATGTACAATTTGGAATGGATGTAGAATGTAAAGGATATGATCTCTACTTATTTAATTGTGTTTAAAAAAATAATAAAGTCCTATTTCAAGTAATTATGAATGTAGTTAACATGGTGTTAAGATGGGCACTACACTAATGTTGGAATTCCTAAGAGAACAAGCACTTAAAAATTAGAGTAGTCCTATAGCAGTTACATCTTAATGATAGAATAAATATACTCTATAGTAATTGTCTCTTCTTCGCCTTGCCATTACATCCAATTTTTGTAGCTAATTATTCATTCTTTTCATTTTATTGGGTTGAAAAGAAAAAACAATGTTCAAATTGGATGTGTTAAGCATATATTTGGTGTTCTTACATAGCTACTTTTTTTTAGTAAGATTAAGAAAAAAACCACAAAAGGTGAACTAGGTGTACTAATACCATTACTATACTATAAGAGACTCAGTGAGTACTTATTTTTAGTCCATTTGCGTTCATATAAGGGATAAACTTCACTATAAAAAAACCTTGAGCAATGTTGGGGAAGATGGGTGGAAAAGAAATTTTGGTACTCGGTTTTTACATTATTATGGATTCAACTTCCAAAGCTTACTAGCTAAAGCAATTCAATCATTAGATCCAAATTTACAATGAAGGTAGTGAAAGATACCCTAGCAACCTGAAAAGATAAGGTAGAGGTAAGGTATGTGAAAACAACCTTAGCCTCATATGTTCACCTTTGGAAAGCCCCCAGCACTACTTCTTTAACCAGGGAAATTTTCCCTTGCCCTCTTGTTTTCTAGCTCCTTTAGGATTAGTGAGGGGTTAACCTTTTGATTTCAAGACCAATTATTTTCTACCTTCTATTTTTTACTTCCCACCTTCAAATTTATCCTATGTTCTACATACTTTACCCCAAAAGGACTAAGTAGGTGCTCACCCTGACCCCACCTTTATATCCAAAGTGACCTTCACCTTTTACTTCTAAAGTATCACCCCCAAAAAAGGATGAACTGCCCCCCCCGTCGTTCCCTTCTAAGTGTGACATTGGGGAGGGGGGTGCATCATTCTATGTTTCTCTTTATCCATTCCTATCATTTAGGGCCCACTAGATGTTCATGGTATGCAACATTATGGGTATCCATTTTAAATATGAATAGTTTACCACTATAATTCTAATCACCCGATCAAATTAAGAGCATTATGACTAACTCTTGAGATCAAATTTCTTGCTTCACCCTCAACCTGTTAAGGTGTTTAGTGTCACACCAAACTTCATTTTCTTATATGTTGGGGATTAAAGTTGAGGATCTGGGTGGAGACTAGGGGTTGCAAGGTCCCAAGGATTTTTATTTTGACTCTGACTTGAGTTATAGCTTCCAAAATAGACCACCCAAAAAAAGTTTCTTTGCATTCATACAAGGGATAACATTTGCATCAATGATTAGCTTGAAAATTATAGTGATTTCATCTTGCTACCATTACCATAAACAAGTAGTTAAGAAATAGTATGTTGAAAGAATGAAAGTGTGAACAACACATGAATGAGAGATGTGACCAACCCATTGTCCAAGATTCATATCTTAAAGAGTGATTGTTAAAGAAAAGTGATTGATCCATGCCTTGCCTTACTTTGTCCTTTATAGAACTAGTTATTCAATGTCAAATTCTTGTGTTTCTAACTATCATTTCCAAATTGTCTATTATCCTAGATGCAAGGGATTTCCTCTCTCATGGAATACCATGAAGCATATTACTTAAATCTTGAAGTGGTCATTTCCAATATATACATTAGTATTTTTCATATCTATCTATTGTGTTCCCCACATGTCTTAGGTGAGAGTCTTTATAGGTCATTTCAAAGTTCTTGATATTCTCAGCATGAACTCTTAATAATTGGGAGAGGAGATGATTGTCTAAAACTTCACTTCTCATTGTCCTTAAGGGCCTGCTAAATATTCATGTTTGTGATAAATATGTGCTCAAATTAGCTATGGGCTTACCAATCTATCCTTAAAAAGGATGGGGGTGTAATGAAAAAGGCTATCCCGATTGCAAAAGAAAGTTGGTTTTTCCCTTGAATGAATAAATAGGATTTTCTCTTTTCCAAGTGTAGTGGGAGGCACTGGAATGAGTAGAGAACAAGGGATGATGGTGTAATTTCCTAAGCTACATGAACGGTTTTTTCAATCATTTCTCTAAAAAAAAATGAAATACAGACAAACAAATAGGGATGTTCCAAAGTCAGAGTTTTTTCTTTCTGCGTGCACTTTTTCGCTTGACTACACTGCTTGCATAATAAGGAATTAGCTTCACTTACCCACCCTTCACTATAAATAGTGACCTTCACTAACCTCTCTTCATTGTTTCCTTCACTATCATGCCCTTTGCTCAATCTCCCTATTGATTGTTTTTTTCTTTAGGGGTTGCTATAACACTTGTTCTAAAGGGAACTTTGCTTCTATTTTTGATGTGTTATTTAGGGTGTTTCCTTTTTGTTGCTCCTTTGGATTTCACCTTTCACTTCACTTTTCTCCATTCATATTTGATTAGTGAATAGGGGTATAGAACCCTTATACACTTCCCTTTAGAACATAAGAAGTAGAAAAGAGAAGTAAGGAAGACATTAAAAATTACATAAAAAACCACAGATGTAGTAGAAAAGAACCTCTAATATAAGTTTTAGAAGATTAGATTAGATCAGTTTGATAAAGAATTACAAATTTTAGATTCTTCTTTATATTTATAGTGAAGGATATGCAAAGAGGTGCAACACATATGCTTATATTAAGGAATTAGCTACAATAGACTTCCTTTATAAGTGATCTCGAGTTAGGAATTAGACTTATCTGGCATACCTATAGTTTAAAATGAAAAACATATAACTAAATTTTGAGTACCCTTTTTGTATTTATGAAATGTGTTTTTGATAATTCCTTATTTATTGAAATGATATAGTAATAAGAAAACTTCATGTCAAGTGATATATGGAGTTTTCTCCCTTTGAAAATGTATGGCTTATTTTTCATTTTCATTGGCATGTTTCTCTCACCAATGCAATGAGAATCCATGGGAGCTTATTGATAATTACAAGTTGCATGAAGAGAATTATAGGTCATACACCTTGTCCTATATCACCATGGTGTTGCATTGTTGATGGATCACCCTACTCATGGATTGAACCCAAGGATTCAAGACCACATGGATGGACGATGTGTGTTAGAAGGGAGACCTAGAAGATGAACACCCTACCTTATTGGAGGCCCAAAGCTTCACATGAGGCAAAGAAAGAGGTTAAAGGAGAGACACCCTACCTAAAAAGATGTCATGTGGCACTGAAACTTCACTTGTCAAATGCTCACTTAACGTTAAATTCCCTCCTCAAGGATGTTTCTAAGGCATGTTGAAGGAAACAAGGGGTGATAAATATACCTAATGGAGGAACTTCCACATATTTCGAGGTGTATTTCACCTTTTAAGAATTCGTTGGGGCAAATAAACATTGTTCGAGGCATATTTCACCTTTTAGGTCCTTTGGGGTTGATGACATTTAATTTGATGCATTATACATATTTTGAGGCATATT
Organism: Picea mariana; assembly: GCA_032191745.1. Lineage (NCBI taxonomy): Eukaryota > Viridiplantae > Streptophyta > Pinopsida > Pinales > Pinaceae > Picea > Picea mariana. The sequence continues at coordinate 85,420 of JASDQU010587411.1, read as the reverse complement.
TCCACTTTTGAGGAGGACGTTGGGATAAGGACACATTATTTGAGGTTTTTTATACATATTTGGATGCAATCTCTTTGCATGAGAAGATGTCATTGAGGCATTGTTGACATGATCGAACCCTCAAATGAAGAGTAAATGCATGCTTTAATAAAGGTGTTTTTCTTATGGAGATGACAAGTAGCAATATGGACCCATTCAAAGCATTATATCTAGTCAAAAGGGAGAGCTCCACCTTAGAAGAATTCTATGGCCCTATAAATATATATATATATATATATATATATTGGAGAAGTTATTAAAATAAATACATAAAAGGAGATTTATTCTCATTTGCTAAAGACTAGAAGATAGGGGTTTCCCTCCCACATGTTTCATTGAATATCTTTTGGGAGAATTGGAAGAAGGGAATTGGTTCAAGATGAGGTTTCTTCATCTCTTTATTATTTTCATGGATTTTAGGTTTTTGAAAGAATTTCCATTAGTTTGTTGTTGAAATAATCTTCGTAAAAGAATAGAGTTACCCTAAAAGAAGAGATTAAGGTTGAGATTGTTAAATCCACCCTAATCCTTGATGTAATCTTGAATTATTGAAGGATCATGTTCCTATAATTTCCATTGTTTTGGGAGGTTTTTCCTACCTTCTTTATCTATTGGTTATGCATTACTAGCATTTCTTGTCTAGGGTTCCCCCCTTGTGGTGGAAAAGAACCAACCTAAATACAAATGAAGTATTGTTGAGATAGCACTGGGAAATCTTCCTAAGTGCCCCCCAGGTTTCACTTTGTTAAAGGACTTTGTAACATTTAAAGTACATGTTTAAGAGGTAATATGAATTATGGATACTTATTTCCTTGGATTCCTTGTCTCTCTAGATAAATCCATACTTTGCTTGTTATTTTTATCCCTTGTATACAACTAGGAAGGTTCTTATATTTCCCATGGAAGGATTTGAACCATCCTTACTTGATGAAGGAAAAATTGCTAGAGATTTATTGTAATGAAAGTAAGCACTAGCAAAGTCTTTTAATGGATCTTCCTTAATGAAGTGTTTCTTTCTTGACTTGTATCATATTGGTAATTACAAATAGAGTAAAGAAAAAATACAATGTCATGGAAACACATTAGATAAAGTAGAGGTGGAACATTGTTGTGGAAATATGTCTTCTCCTTATGCTCTCCCTAACTACTAAAATTATACGAGACAATACATTAAATAAACACTTCATCTAATGCTTATGGAGTTATGTTTTCTCTTTATAATATCTCTAGTCACTAAAATGAGATACGATTACATGTTAAAGTTGAATTAGCATGTAATTATTGTTGATATTACTGTAGTTGCGGGAGGTATTAACCTCTACGTGTAACCTTTGACGAGTCTATAATATTCTAGGAAGCAAGAGAAACCATAGAAGGTTAGGAAATAACCTTAGAAGACAAGTAGACTCAAGATAATAATTTATATTAAATTATTATCCTCCGGAAGTAGAAGTCGGACTCTTTAGGTCACTTGGAGGACTATAAATAAGAGGGCGCTAGAGATCATTTGACACACTCACTCTCATAACTGCATAAGGACAAGTGGTGCACATGACTGGAGGAGAGTTGCAGTTGTTGCAGTGGTGACTTTGTCTTTGGTTATGGTTGGAATTTCTTCCTGGTTTTGGTTTGGACTTTCTTCTTGGTACACTAGCTTTGAGAGAGAGGTACGCTACCTTGTTTGGCTATTGGTTCTAGGGTTTTCTTCCAGAATTATTATGTCTGTCAAGGTTAAGGTTCTCGGGGGGGCCTTTGTTCCTATGCTTGGGTGACAATATTGTTATATTTTCTATGGTGAAAACGCGCACACCTATTATTCTAACAGGTTATGGGCCCACACTATCTTCGGACAGTCTAACCACTAGAAGGTAGATTGGGAGGATTTGTTCATTTGCAGTTGCAGTTGCACTCAAAGTTTTTGTTGTAGCAATGAAACCCTAACCCTCATGTTGAGGAACCTTAAGTGAAGCGCTTGACCTAATTTATGGATAACCTAGTCCGCCTTAGCCTAGCGCACCTCCGGGTACTCTCAGCAAGCCAAAAAGTCAAGTTTGAGTTGTTAGTCAAAGTCAAAGGTTGACCAAGTCAAAGTCAAAGGTTGACCAAGTCAAAGAAGTCATGACTTACTCTATGAAGTCATAAAACAAGTTAGAAGGGGATTCTAACTTCAAGGAATGGAAGAAAAGGATTGACATCATCCTTGCCAAGAATGAAGTGTTGGATATCGTGAAAGGAAAGATCATGGAACCATAGTTTGAAGCGGGAAAAGAGAAGGAACCTCATAACATTGCAGTTATGGAGAAGTTCAAGAACAATGACATCAATGCTATGATCATCATAGTGGACTTTGTAAAGGACCATTTGATACCCTACATTTCTCATCTAAGAAGATGTACAATGCCCTAACTAACCTCTTCTTAGTCATAAATATTGGACAAGTGATGAGTCTAAAGAATGAGCTCTGTGACATGAAAATGAATGATGATGATAGTATAACATCATAATTTGTAAGAATCTCTTATTTAAGAGATCAACTACAAGCTATTGAGGAAATCATTTCAGAAAAGGAACTATTAAATATAGTACTTGATGGCCTTCCCAAGCCATGGGATGCATTTGCAGCAAGCATGAACACAAGAACGGAGTATCCCACATTTGAAGAAATTTGGACTTGTTGTGCACAAGAAGAATAAATTATTAGCACAAAAGAGAAATCCCAAAAGAAAGATGATGATCAAGCCTACATAGCAAAGTTCAAGAAATTCATGAATAAGAAGAAGTTTGTCTCAAGGAATAAACCAAATCAAGAAAAGGATATGTCAAAAATGCAATGCTTCAATTGTCGAAAATATAGTCACTGCAGGAAAAAGTGTCTTAAGTTAAAGAAAAGAAAGGAAACACATGAAGCAAAAATTACCAAAGAAAAGGAACCCTCAAAGAAAGTCAAGCAGGATGAAGTAGACTTCTTCTACTAGTCATGGTAATAATATTCTTTTGTAGCATAGTCCTTGCACATACCATGTTTGCATACATATCATGTGTATCTATTTCTTAGAAGATAATATGGTCAGTGACAATGAAACAATACCTATGGGAGAAGAACAAGAGGAAACTAGAATGGACTTGTGACACTTTACAGGAAACAAGAAGGATGAAAATGGAAGCATGGACTCTCTCAGATGGAGGGAGTTGATTGCATAAATCCAAAAGAACCTGTGAAGACTATGAAGTATATGTCCATATTATTCATTAGAAGTAGCATCCATGATAAGCAGCACATGTTCAGTTTGACGCTAGAAGAAGTCTTATTTGAAAAGAAGCCCTAAATATCCTTGGTTGTCCATCTACATTTATGTTCCTATGACGAAAAGAAGAAGTTGGAACCTTCAGAAAGGAAGGGCATAGAATATATAGAAGATTCCATGGAATCCAACATTGAAGAGAAACATTAGGAAGAACATGAAGATTCCAAGAAAGAAAGAAAAGTCATAACAACCAATTGAACCAATTATTATACTGAGAATCATAAGACTACCAGCATGGTTTGAACCCAGTAGAAGCAGTCAAATAGAAGGAATGGAAGGAATTTGTGATGAAGAACAATGTATGTGAGAAATTATGAATGGAATCATTGATAGATATAAGGTGAGTTTCATAACTAGAGGGTTCCCCTAGAAGGAGGGAGAAGACTATGATGATAGCTTGTTCCAGTAACCATATACACCTCTAGTTGAGCCACTATATCTCTTACAATATCCATGGTTTGGAGTTTACATAAGATGGATGTAAAGATTGTTCTTCTCAACAGAGTAATTGAAGAAGAAGCATATGTAGAGAAACCTTAACGGTTTTAGGTATACCATAAAGAGACCCATGTATGCAGATAGAAGAAGACCTTGTATAGATTCAAGTAACCTGGTGTAGAGCCTCTCATGTACAGCAGAAGTGTGATGAAAACTTCCTATGATAGAGGATGTGTATCGAAATGGTTCTTCAGAAGTCTGGAGTGATGGATTACAAATCCATGGAAAACTCCCATGATGACAGATATGAAGAAGTTGAGATACTATGATCCAGTAGACTCATTCTTGTACCAGTAATTGATTGATTACTTGATGTATTTGATGAATACTAGGTCGGATATTTTCTTTACTGTAAACATGTTGAGCCAATTCTAGGTGGAACCTAGCCATGAAAATTGAAAAATTGCAAAGCATTCCTTGAAATATATTCATGGGATGTTTGAGTTATGCTACATGGATTTATCGATTCAAATTGGGCAGGGAGTGCAGATAACAGAAGAAGTACTTCTTGGATATGTTTCAGTTTGATATTTACCACAATATCATGGGCTAGCAGGAAACAAAATTATGTTGCACTCAGCACTGCAGAAGTAGAATATATTGCATCTTGTGATGCCTGTACGGAAGCGGTGTGGATCTATAAGTCATTTTCTGAACTATTTGATCAGGTGTTGGATTCGACCGTGATATATTGTGATAACCAAATCTGTGTAAAGCTCTCAAAGAACCTAGTATTCAATTGCAGGTCGAAGCCCATTTAGATCAAGAATTATTTTCTACGTGATAAAGTCCAGAAGGGAGAAGCAGTTCTCCAATATATCTCCACTAATGAGTAGATAGCAAATATTTTCGTAAAGCCTCTATCCAAGATAAAAAGTTTGCATACTTAAGGGACAAGCTAGTACTTATGGAGATGAATTCCTTATTGGAAAGGGAAATGATTACTCCCCAGGTTGGGAGGAAGCACTGATATGTTATTGATACATGGAAAATCATTTTCCAGTTTGGAAAATGGTCCAGGTTGGGCAGTCACTTTCCAGTTCAGAAAGTGGTCCAAGATTTGTGATAGACAGTCATTTTCCAGTTCAGAAAATGGTCCATAACGAACAATCATGGTCCAAAAAATTGTTTATGTACCATAGATAATGATTCCCCTTGTGGCCAGTGTGGGGGAATGGTCTAGGACAGTCATTCTCCTTGGCAAATCACTCTGAGAAGTGGTCAAGCAGAATTTTCTACCACTCCAGGAAGTCATTCTTTCGAAGTTCACAGTTGTGAGCAGTTTCGAAGAATGGTCTGATATAGGAGGTTGGTGCAGAACAATCATTTCCATAGGAAATTTTCTAGACAATCATTCCCTAGGGAAGACTCATTCTCTCTAGGTTGCACTATAACTCATGCCAAAAGAATGGCCTAGTTAGGTTGAATGGTCCAAGTTCAGCAATCAAGGACATTCATTCCCTAGGGAAGACTCATTCTCTCCAAGTTGCATTGTGAATCATGCTGGAAGAATGGCCCAGTTAGGTTCAATGGTCCAGGTTCATAAATGAGGGACAATTATTCTTGTATGCTTGAGAAGAATAGTCCACACAACCCATGGCTAATGTTTAAATTTTCAAGGGAAGATTCTCTTCCATATCTCACAGATGTGAGTGGAAGAGTGGCCCAGATGATTCAGTTTGTATCATAACATTGTTGATATTAGATGATATGATTGTTGTGGAGACTATTTGTCTCCGAAAAATAGTTGTATGCCACTGTGGTGGACGTGATCCACCGGTAGTGACTATGTGTCACTGGTTAGTAGCCGTGTGCTACTAAGAGTGGTTGTGTACCACTGGATAGTAGTTGTATACTATTATGAATAGACACGGTTGTGTTATATTGGATGGAATTGTTCTGATTTCCATAGAGACTATCTAGTTGGATAGTGATGATAGTGCTCGTGATTCG
>JASDQU010587411.1:24137-35039 GCA_032191745.1 Picea mariana | reverse complement strand
AAATAAAAGGGGGCTGTGAACATATTTATTTCAAAGGGTGAAGGTGGCAAAGTAATTCTACGTGACATGAGCCAAAATTTTAAGTTGCATATGGGTTATTAGGTATCCTATCATTCATGGTTAATGTGGGCACCCACTTCATCACCTTAACCAATGCAAAAAGGTAAACATTATATTATGGAGAAGAAAAAGGCATGGACAAATATTATATATAATTTAAAGGGGGAAAAGTCCAAAGGAAAAACATTTAAGGTTATATTATATAATATTCCAAAGTAAATAAAAAAAAAGGTAAAGCCATTTATTTTAAAAGGAGGCCTCTCCTCCTTTGTTTTATATACTCTTGAGCAAAATAAAATATAAGCAACATAAGTTTTACTTTGAAGACAACATCTTTGAAGAATTGGTAGATTACAAATACCTTGGAATTGATTTCAACAAAAATCTAAGTTGGGAAAGCTGCAGAAAGAAAAGAACTTTGGGAGGTTGGAAAGCATTCTATGCTTTTCAAAATAGATGTAGAGAAGTAGAGCTATGGGATTGGAAGATTATGCAAACTCTCTTTGGGCTTTTAGTGATCTCGATGGTTCTATATGGCTGTGAAGTGTGGGCTAGCAACACATCTGACTTACAGTGGAAACAAATTGAGAAGATTCAAAAATGCTTGATCACAAACAAGTTTAAAATTAAAAGTTCAATCCCTTATGATATCATGCTGAGTGAAATGGGGGCTACTCTTATTGAAGCAATTGCTATGGTGCGTCTCATAAGATATCTAAAAAAAATTGAGCAAATGGAAGACAGTCGGTGNATTAAATGGCTTAGTAAATGGGATATCCACTTGAACAAGTGCCCTACGAACAATGAAGAGATAAAGCCCCTTTTTTTTATAGGTTCCACAAACAAACTTGGGATAAACTCTTTATATTGAAGAGTTTAACCCCACATACAATCATCATCAAAAAGCGTATATTGGGGCCAATATATCTTGGAGAGCCAAAATGCTTATTGCCCAATTAAGAACCAATTCCCATCAACTCCGTTGTGAGACTGGGCGCTGGAAAAGACCAAAAGAAGCTTGAGAAGAAAGGATGTGTGTGTTCTGCACCTCCGAAAAAGTGGAAATAGAAAAGCATTTCATTTTACAGTGTGAAGCTTTCAAAGACAGCAAGGATAACTATATAAATATCTTGACAACTAACTCTTGGAAGGACTTATTCAGCAAGAGGACAATGAAGAAATTAGGAGAGCTCATCATCAAGTTGAATAGGAAAAGGGTTGAATTGCTGAAATCAACGTGTGAGGCGGTCTGTCTCATAAGCTATTGTTAACCTCGTGGACGTTAAAATTACTTATTCTTCTATAATGACCCATTTAATAAAGTCGAACCCCTTTTCTTCAGAAACAAAATAAGAAGTGATGTCATGGCAAGATAATGGGTCGAATATGATGGGGGCGCAGGCATATAACGAAGGAGCCGCCATACATAAAGGGACCAGATTTTCCTAAATAAATAATGAAATGGAACGTTGGACACTTAATTAAATAGCTGCATTAAACATTTTGAGTCAGTCCCTTCCATTAAGTTAAATCCGGTCCAATAAATTATGGAAATCGTCCACCTAATTAGCCGTTGAAGTTTCCTTGCTGGCCGTGGACCCTCACTCGAGCAAAGCCACCATTCTTCATAGCCGTGGGCATAAAGTGTGCCGTTAGACTCAAAGTCAGCCATCGATTTAATGAATCAAATCGACCCTCTTGCTAACGGTTGGAATCAACAATGTGAGCGTTGAAGACTTGGTTAAATCAAGGTATTTGTGCCTTTCATGCATTTTTTTCAAGATTTCAAGCTAAAACATTAAGCCATTCAGAAGTCAAGTCAAAGTCAAACCCTTTGTGGTATTTTAATTGTAAAAAATCATTTTCATATCAATGACTTCGTCTCCGGCTTGTGAATGACCAATGAAGAAAATTATTTTTAATGAGAAAGGGAGAGCGGTTACAAATAAATCTATATAAGGCTAGTCTCTCCTCTCATTTGTGTTGTTGAAGTTTTGCGAGATCATAATCTCATTATTTTGAACTTTATCTCTTGTGTATTTGTGGATTGATTTTCTCTATGCTTGTGTTTCTTGGCTAAGGTTTCTTGTGTTTTATTGGAGATTGATATTGGGTATTTGCTACAATAAGATCGATCCATTGAGGGGCTACATCGTCACGTGGGGAAAGGAAATAGACTCCTTGTCTCTTCTTTTTTTCCTTTTGGGGCATAGTGGTGCAAAGCCAGGTTGTTGGACCAACTTCCAAGGAAGTAGCTTCAACCAGTTGTAGACTCTTGCTCTAACCAAATTTGATCTCTTGATTTATAAACCATCATTTAAGGAGATTTCCTAGCAAGCCCGAAAAAGCAATCTATCTTGATAACTAGTATTGGGGGCGATTGGTTCTTCGACTCCAAGCCCAATATCTAGGCATCTTTCGAAGTTGACTTAATACTAGTTGTGGTCGTGATTCATCAAACCAAGGGGTAAAAGGTAAAAGGTAAAAACTCATGTTTTTCAACCATTTCATTTCAAGAAATCCAAAATCTATTTTTATTTTTGGTTTGGTAAATATAAAAATCCAAAAAAATCTTACCTTAGCCTTGCGTTTTGATTTAATACTTTCTAAACTAGTGGATCTATTGAGGGTTTTGTTTTAGAGGACTTCCTTTACCCAAAGGATATTTTACCTTTAGATTTTGTGCTTAATTTATTGTATTTTATAAGGGTTTTGTTAAGGAAAGTGTGTAGGTCTGCAATATTACAACAAGATTATACTTAGATCTGCACTCATTTCTCTCATTCGAAGGGACACCCATGTAAATATTGCATCCCTCAAACCCTTCATTTATTTCCAGAATTGTTTACGAGAGTTATACCATTCATATTTATGGTTAAATAGACAAAATTGTAGCCCCAACAAGTACCTTCATTCGCTGTAATTTATTTTGGGTTTTGACCCTAGGGGGATTTGAACCTCAAATCTTCATGAGTAGTTTCCAACTTGTTGGAAACTATTTTCATCGTAGATTCAAGGCTTTAGGGCATAGGAAATCATATATACCTTGCTACCCCAATCTTCTAACCCACAAATTTGTTGATCTAGAGTGTTTCTACACTCGTGGGAGGCCTAGAAGGGCCATAGTCTTTGTTGTTTTTTTCATTTATCTGTCATTTTGAAGATCTAATATAACATGAAAGCAAGGAAGTACTTCAATCCCAACCACTTATCAAGAGGTACAACCAATAATGCCTTCCAGAAATTGGTAAGGGTGTTTGTTTCATCCATTTATGCTTGTTCATTGTCTTATATATCGATATTTGGGTGAGTTCAACTTGCTAGTTTGAGTTTAATTTTCAATTCATTATCACAAACCAACAAGGGTTATTTTAATAATTAACTCATATCTTCACCTAGTGTTTTTCATAGGCACTGGTCTACTGATCTTTGTAGTGAAGTGTTGTTTAGGGAAACCTCCCAGAGTCCATTAGTGTAGGGGTTTGACTCAAACATGGAACAAACAGGTGTTATGGTGACATTTGGACACCTACCTTCGTGGTACCACCCTAGCATCTCGAGGACCTTGACGAGATGCTAGTTTGTTCGATAACAAGTACTATGATGATAGGTGATCCATAAGGTGATCGGTAATTACTCTATGCATCAATAGTTGTGGCAATTGTTTCTTCACTTCTTCTACTTCCAAGATGGATTTCCTATACAATTTCATGTTTGGAAATGGGGAGTCAGTGGCAATTGTATATTGTGATCCACTTCCCTTTTAGGTGGTAACCCTTTAAGACCTAGAACACTTCTCTGTATGCCTACAAAATCTCCTCCAAATAATGTCAATGCTCTTTAGTACATCTCTTCAAAGATGCCTTTATCTTTATCGATTCATCTCCTAGCTGGTTCTCTCTTAAGAAGAACAATACAAGTTTCCTACTGGAACTAATTAGTTTCTTGGTTTGGTTAGCACTTACTAGAGAGATCTTGGATTTACCTTTATGTGCATTGATGATGGACTTCCCATCCTTGATCAGGTGGTATTGGTTTTATCTTTTCATGAAGATTGCATCCACCATGTACATGTAGGGGCTTCCAAACACTACACCACACACATCAAGTGGTACTACATCTACCTCCACTTAATTAATATATTTTTCCTTTTAGCAAATTTGATCTTACACTGCTTATCGACCCTCAACTCTGCATTCTTATTTACCCATCAAAATGGGTATGGATGAGGATGGTCATGAAATTCCAACCCAAGCTTGGTAACCAAATCCTTTGTTATTTGGTTGGTCTGTGAATCATAATCAAATAGAGCACCCATCTATCTTCTTGACTTGGATCTTGATATAGAAGAGTTTAGTCATCTCCTTCTCTTCCTTTATATGGAGGCTACTCAGGTTCACCTCCTTTTGCATTGTAGTGCAAAAAATATTTTCATCTACATTTGAGTTTCTCTCTACTTGGTTGCTTGAATCCACGACTAGCATGTTCTTCTTCTTCGTATCCTTCTTTTGATTCTTTGGATTCAACACTAAATGTGGCTTCCAACACTTTTCTTCTATGTGAGCGTCGATATTACAATGGCTACAATGACTATTTGGATCCTTACACTGACGTGTAATCATTGTCTTCATCTTCTTTGCTTTCCACTTCTTCTTTCTCTCCTTGGAAGCGTCTTGGTGGTCTTTCTGCTTGGAACCAATTGGTTGTCAGTTCTTCTTTTCCATATTCTATAGATATTATGCTTGCACATAGGCCTCATCCATTTCCCTAGGTTTAAGGAGCATCACTTGCCTCCTTAAATGACTATGGAGACCTCCTAGATACTTGAGGAGTACATTCAGGTTCTTGGGAGATATACCCAACATAATGGTTTGTTTTCTAAACTCAATTGTGTAATCTTGTACACTATTTGTTTGCTTCTATTGAAATTAATGTCAACAAATCCACTGGTCCTCTTCGTACCCAATAGAGTAGCATGAGACTTAATGAGGGCTTTAATCATCTCCCACTTAGTTACTAGGGGATCACCCTTTAGTGTAAGTGTATATGTGTGAATTTCCCACCAAGTTTGGGCATGGCCCTCTAACTTTAGTTGGACAAATGACATATTTTTCACTTTTCTGATGTTATGAGCAATGAATGGACTTTTAATTGTTGCAACCATTGATTCAAATTAACAACATCAATCTCACCTTGGTAGAGTTTGATGTCCACTTTTGCTTCCACTTTAAACAGAGATTGGGAGGAAGTGATGGCATATGGGCTAACATTTGAGTTAGAGCTGCCAAACTCCTCGAAAGGCCTCATCTTGTTGCCGAGATATGCCACGACGATCATCATGTTGTGAGAGATGTTTATTCCACTAGAAACATTTGTCACAACATATCTTACAAGTTTCTACGAACTCTTGTTATGTAATATTTTACTTAAGATCAAGATTTAATATTACTAGCTTAGACATGAAACACTAAAATCATTGATACTGAAATGAAAGAAACTAAATAAAATAACACACCATCCACACAATGAATACAAGAAATATATCGGGAAAACCCAATATATGAAAAACTCATCTAGAAGTTGAGGAGTATGCATTGCTCTTTTCTTCTCAGTTATGAAATGCAAACACAAAGAAATGTGAACTCACCATGGAGTTACCATGGACATTGTGGAACACATGGTTGCAAAAGGGTTTTCTACTTCCTCTATTTCCCTCCAATATCACTCTCTTTATTTGCTTGATTATAGAACAATAATCAATACAATTAGAATGGAATCCCTTCCTATCATAGCAGTCTAATGTTTAACAATGTTCTTATGGCCATCTAGGGTTTGGGTTAGGGTTTTTGCATGATGAAACCCATGATTAGAGTTAGGGTTTTGGACCATATAGATTCTTCTTGAAATCCTACACATGACTAGCTCCAAATGTGTGAGTAATGGATGTCGACATGGAATCCACTCATTTCCATGGTGGTCAACATGCATAACTTCCTCATACAAACTCCAATTGAGGTGATATTAGCACTGTTGAAAAGCTCTCAATGTGTAGAACAATGTTAAGAAGCTATGGAATTTGTTTGCAAAGTTTTGACCCCCCAAAATGCCACTTGATGTCTCAAATAGGCTATGAAACATTTTGGATCCCAAATCACCAAAATAGGTCATATCCCTAAAATGGGTCCTACAAGCCAATAGCTCCAATTTTTCCACCTAAAAAGTACCAAAATAGATGACAAATTACATAATAATCCATCCTTGATAACACAAATAATGTATCATTAGGGCACATTATCTAATCAACCACTACATTTGTGAATTGGATAATTAAAAGAGAAATTATTTGGAAATTGCTCATTCATAGATAGCTTGATGGAGTTAAGGTAAAACTTTTCCTCTTATTACACTGTAACTAACCCTGTACATTAATTGCCAAGAATTTTAAAAAATGGGGCTATAGGCTCTTTGTCGAGTTGATCTAAACAATCTAAAATCATAAAATGTTGTGCTAGTTATGGTGATGTTGGCAGAAACCTCTCTAAACAAGGTGTAGATGGTATGTAAGGAGGAACCTTATCACGATATATTGCCTTAAAATTCTATATTGGAAAGAGTGCCTTGTAAGTTTTCATTCCTTAGTCCATTGAATTATTTCGAAAGAGCAAATTTTTGGAGTATAACACTCCAATATAACTCAATGAGAATGAGTTCTTTATTATAATATGATAATCGTAATGGTGACTTTAATATTAGTATGTCGGGTATACTTAATTAGGTGGTTAGGTTGTACCAGTAGTGTAAGTATCCAATGAATGAAATAAAAAGGGAAGCATTCCCATTGTATTAATTTACTTCATTGTAATAAATATATATATTTTACAAGTATCTGTTTCTATCATTTCTCCAATCTTTCTTGTATGCTTAAATGCTTAACATGGTATTACAGTGGAAAGATTCAAAGTCCAAGATTAATATGGTGTGATTGGATTTCAGTATGATTGTGATCCAAACACAAAGGTTCAAGGGGAAATATGAGTTTATAAGGTAAGTTATTTTAAATTGAAATATGTTTATTTACTTAAAAAAAGGTTATTTAGAAATATTACAAAGGCATAGAGTTTATGGTGAGAAAAGACAAAGCCATTGTGTTCATGTCGATGTGATAAGCCATAATATCAATCAAAGAGAGAAAGCCACCGTATCAATCAAAGATTTGAAATTGTTGTCACAAGGGATCAAGAGTAGTTGCCATATCTATTGCTAGAAGTCCATTATACAACCAATGATATATATCCCACAAAGTGAGTTGATTGAATCTTAATTTGATCAAAGAACCATGGAAGGAAATATATGAAGGCACATAACCAAAGGTGCCCAACAAGGACAAAGGACAAATATTTATGAAGAGATGACTTGTAGCCTAGAGTAGAGTAACATCATTGCATGTGTAGAAAACACAGATTGTAGAGAGAAGAATATATGAATTGAAGAGGAAGATGCAATTGCTATAGAGTAGAAAATGGGCATTTTGTTTTAGTTACACCAAACAAAAAAAACCTAATTTTACAAATGTCTGTACAAGCATTAATTTTTTATTGTTCTCAATTTTTTGTGTAATAAAAGGAAAAATATATATAAACACAACTACATAGTTTTTATGGAAGGGAGGTAGGAAACTCTTTACAAATTTTACAAATGTAAATACAAGCATTCAATTTTTATTGCTCTCAAATTTTGTGCAATAAAAGGAAAAACATATATAGACATAAGTACATAGAAGGGAGGTAGGAAATTCCTTGTTATTGGTTACAATCATGAAATATTCAAGGTATCTACTTATACATAATTTATGTAAACTTGGAGAAGTTAGACATATTTTTAAAATCTGAAAACTTGTTTAGTTTTTTAATTGGTTTATATTAGACGAGATATGGACTATTTACCCCTCAAGAATACGATAACATTTTTTATTAGCCTAATGGAACAAAGGAAACAAATGATCGTCACAAAATCAGATTATAAATTTTTATTATGAGTAGTTGAATTTTCAAGACAAATTAGAAGCATAGAAGGTTTAACTCAACATGGATTGTTGTCCAAGTGATTTAGGAATTCAGGTATTGCACTTATACTAAAATTTGGGAAATTGAGGAATTTAGGAACTCGAAATTCAAAGAGTTGCATTAATTTGGTAGTTTGGGACTATGAGGGTGATGAGACAACTTGATGGAATGTTTATATAGTATTGAACTAAGAAGGAGTGAAGTTACTTAAGAATATTTTTTTCATTTTATGTTTTTATTGACACTTCGTATTGTAGTGTTAAGAGGGGGATGTTGGAGTATAACACTCAAATATAACTCAATGATAAGAAATATTTTATGATAATATGATAAATATAATGACGACTTTAATATTAATATGTTAGACATAATTAATTAAATAGTTAGGTTGTACCACTAATGCAACTATCCAATGAATAAAATAAAAAGGAAAACACTTATCAATTGACTCTTCATTGTAATAAAAACATATATTTTACATTAGCCAATTTCTATCATGTTTCCAATCTTTTTTGTATGATAAAATATTTAACACATAAAATATCTAACACATATTTCACTTAATGGTCTTAATATATTTATGCCTATTAATTCTAAGGAAAAGGACATTAATGTCTAACAAGGTATTTAGTTAAAATCTTATATGACATGGCGAGGATAGCGATTAGTCTCTAATTTATTATGACTTGATGAACACCACCCTTGGTAATTGTTTGATGTTGCTTTAATTAATTATACACCATACAATGAATCAATTTTTAAATCTTCTTATATACTTTAGCCAAGGTTGGGTTTCCAAAATTCCAAAACTCCTCGTTGTATTAAAAGGAAAGCATTTAAATTTTATAATCTTTTTCATGGAGTCAAAGGGCAAGTTCCTTTTTATAATAAAACACCAAATTTATATCATAGCTTTGGAAAAATTTCAACAACAAAAAGTCATCGCCCAGGTTTTTGATCTTGTTCATGATTTTCATAAAAACGAGTTCTTTACAAAAGAACATAATCACACGTAAATGCATATAAACACTATGTTTCCATACCCCTATCTCTATTTTGCTACTAGTATGATTCTTTTTAAGTCTTTTTTATGTCTTGATATTCATGTTTATCTTAGATATTATTAAAATTAAGGTCGACAATGGTAGTGAAGTTTAATTGATTGAAATATGATAAATTAAAAAAGATTAAGGTACTTGGCTAGTTCAGTTACTATAAATTAATGTCCATATTTACTCCTTTTCTCATGTAAGCAAAAAATCAAATTTATTGTCTGTGTTGGTTTACATGTACATTTTGTTTTCACTTTGAGAGTCCTTGTTGATTTTAGGTGTTTGAATTTGAGTCTTCTTATTGCTAAAGCATTGTTACCTGGGTTGAGATACCAATTATTGTGAATTGCATTAGGCCCTCTAAAGGTGGCTATGGATTTCCCTTGGAAAAAGTGCTTGCCAAGGCATTGGTGTAATTGATATTATAAACCTTTGCTTCCTGGATTCAATTCCGTTAACCCCTTGCTATTCTAATGATAAATCTCCTTAACTTGGTRATGATTATAATCATTAGCTTTGACCACCCTTTTTTCCAATGGTACCCATATCTATCCTCAATTGTTTGGAGTACATGAATGTGCTTCRTTGAGTGTGTGAGGAATAGACTTCCCTTCCTCATCCCTTGTTCCTTCCCATTCATGAATTTCCATGTTCATCATGGTAGAGATGTTGAAGTTGTTAGTGCCTCTTCTTCCTTGTTTCTCTCTTATTGTTCCCTTTTTATCATTTTCTCTACGTATATAGGCATCTAACATGCATTTTTTAGATGGTATTTTCGCCATACTTGGAAACCTTAGTTCAAATATGTGCCTCCTAGGGAAGTCTTTTAATGTGGCTCCTATTTGGTGAAGTATTGCTTTACCAAATTTACATATCTCATTTCTATAACTAGGGATAGTATAATGAGGAAACATAACCCCAAAGATCCTTGACAAAGTGTTTATATAACATATTGACTATATAATTGTTAGAATAATAGGTGTGCTCATTTTCGCCATAGACAATATAGCAATATTTTCACCCAACCATAGGCACAAAGGCCACCCTTGGGCACCTTAACCTTGACAGACAAAATAATTCTGAAACCAAACCCTAGAACCAATAGCCAAACAAGGTAGTGTACCTCTCTCTCAAAGCTAGCATACCAAGTAGAAATTCCAAACCATAACAAAGAAGAAAGTCCAACCATAACCAAATACCAAGTCACCAATGCAGCAACTGCATCTCTCCTCTAGTCATGTGCACCACCTATCCTTATGCAGTTGTGAGAGTGAGTGTGTCAAATGAGCTCTAGTGCCCTCTTATTTATAGTCCTTCTAAGTGACCTAACTAGGTTGAATTCTACTTCTAGAGGATAATAATTTAATATAAATTATTATCTTGAGTCGACTTGTCTTCTAAGGTTATTTCCTAACCTTCTAGGGTTTCTCTTGCTTCCCAAAATATTCTAGACTCGTCAAAGGTTACACATAGAGGTTAATACCTCACACAACTACCTTAATATCAATGCTCCATCCTAGCTAGGGAGGTATTAGAGGCAATGATCTTGAGAAAAAACAAACCATTCAACTGGTAGCATCATCATAGCCACACAGGGTATCTCATGATCGAATCACGAGCACTATCATCACTATCCAACTAGATAGTCTCTATGGAAATCAGAACAATTCCATCCAATATAACACAACCGTGTCTATTCATAATAGTATACAACTACTATCCAGTGG
>JASDQU010587411.1:5304-24032 GCA_032191745.1 Picea mariana | reverse complement strand
TAGACATAAGTACATAGTTTCTATGGAAGGGATGTGGGAAATTCCTTGTTATTGGTTACAATCATGAAATATCCAAGGTATCTACTTATACATAATTTATGCAAACTTGGAGAAGTTAGACATATTTTTAAAATCTGAAAACTTGTTTAGTTTTTTAATTGGTTTATATTAGACGAGATATGGACTGTTTACCCCTCAAGAATGCGATAACATTTTTTATTAGCCTAATGGAACAAAGGAAACAAATGATCATCACAAAATCAGATTATAAATTTTTATTATGAGTAGTTGAATTTTCAAGACAAAGTAGAAGCATAGAAGGTTTAACTCAGCATGGATTGTTGTCCAAGTGATTCAGGAATTCAGGAACTGCACTTATACTAAAATTTGGGAAATTGAGGAATTTAGGAACTCGAAATTCAAAGAATTGCATTAATTTGGTAGTTTGGGACTATAAGGGTGATGAGACAACTTGATGGAATGTTTACATAGTATTGAACTAAGGAGGAGTGAAGTTACTTAAGAATATATTTTTTTATTTTATGTTTTTATTGACACTTCGTATTGTAGTGTTAAGAGGGGGATGTTGGAGTATAACACTCAAATATAACTCAATGATAAGAAATATTTTATTATAATATGATAAATATAATGACGACTTTAATATTAATATGTTAGACATAATTAATTAAGTGGTTAGATTGTACCACTTATGCAACTATCCAATGAATAAAATAAAAAGGGAACACTTATCAATTAACTTCATTATAATAAAAACATATATTTTAAATGAGCCAATTTCTATCATCTCTCCAATCTTTTTTGTATGATAAAATATTTAACACATAAAATATCTAACACATATTTCACTTAATGGTCTTAATATATTTATGCCTATTAATTCCAAGGAAAAGGACATTAATGTCTAACAAGGTATTTAGTTAAAATCTTATAGGACATGGCGAGGATAGCGATTAGTCTCTAATTTATTATGACTTGATGAACACCACCCTTGGTAATTGTTTGATGTTGCTTTGATTAATTATACGCCATACAATGAACCAATTTTTAAATCTTCTTATATACTTTAGCCAAGGTTGGTTTCCAAAATTCCAAAACTCCTCCTTGTATTAAAAGGAAAGCATTTAAATTTTATAATCTTTTTCATGGAGTCAAAGGGCAAGTTCCTTTTTATAATAAAACACCAAATTTATATCATTGCTTTGGAAAAATTTCAACAACAAAAAGTCATCGCCCTTTTTGATCTTGTTCATGATTTTCATAAAAAACGAGTTTTTACAAAATAACATAATCACACGTAAATGCATATAAACACTATGTTTCCATACCCCTATCTCTATTTTGCTACTAGTATGATTCTTTTTAAGTCTTTTTTATGTCTTGATATTCATGCTTATCTTACATATTATTAAAATTAAGGTTGACAATGGTACTGAAGTTTAATTGATTGAAATATGATAAATTAAAAAAGATTAAGGTATTTGGCTAGTTCAGTTACTACAAATTAATGTTCATAAGTACTCCTTTTCTCATGTAAGTAAAAAATTAAATTTATTGTATGTGTTGGTTTACATTTACATTTTGTTTTCACTTTGAGAGTCTTTGTTGATTTTAGGTGTTCGAATTTGAGTCTTCTTATTGCTAAAGCATTGTTACCTGGGTTGAGCTACCAATTATTGTGAATTGCATTAGGCCCTCTAAAGGTGGCTATGGATTTCACTTAGAAAATGTGCTTGCCAAGGCATTGGTGTAATTGATATTATAAACCTTTGCTTCCTGGATTCAATTCCGTTAACCCCTTGCTATTCTAATGATAAATCTCCTTAACTTGGTAATGATTATAATCATTAGCTTTGACCACCCTTTTTTCCAATGGTACCCATATCTATCCTCAATTGTTTGGAGTACATGAATGTGCTTCATTGAGTGTGTGAGGAATAGACTTCCCTTCCTCATCCCTTGTTCCTTCCCATTCATGAATTTCCATGTTCATCATGGTAGAGATGTTGAAGTTGTTAGTGCCTCTTCTTCCTTGTTTCTCTCTTATTGTTCCCTTTTTATCATTTTCTCTACGTATATAGGCATCTAACATGCATTTTTTAGATGGTATTTTCACCATACTTGGAAACCTTAGTTCAAATATGTGCCTCCTAGGGAAGTCTTTTAATGTGGCTCCTATTTGGTGAAGTATTGTTTTACCAAATT
Organism: Picea mariana; assembly: GCA_032191745.1. Classification (NCBI taxonomy): domain Eukaryota; kingdom Viridiplantae; phylum Streptophyta; class Pinopsida; order Pinales; family Pinaceae; genus Picea; species Picea mariana. The sequence continues at coordinate 21,806 of JASDQU010587411.1, read as the reverse complement.
TACATATCTCATTTCTATAACTAGGGATAGTATAATGAGGAAACATAACCCCAAAGATCCTTGACAAAGTGTTTATATAACATATTGACTATATAATTGTTAGAATAATAGGTGTGCTCGTTTTCGCCATAGACAATATAGCAATATTTTCACCCAACCATAGGCACAAAGGCCACCCCCGAGCACCTTAACCTTGACAGACAAAATAATTATGAAACCAAACCCTAGAATCAATAGCCAAACAAGGTAGTGTTCCTCTCTCTCAAAGCTAGCATACCAAGTAGAAATTCCAAAACATAACCAAGAAGAAAGTCCAACCATAACCAAATACCAAGTCACCACTGTAGCAACTACATCTCTCCTCCAGTCATGTGCACCACCTGTCCTTATGCAGCTGTGAGAGTGAGTGTGTCAAATGAGCTCTAGTGACCTCTTATTTATAGTCCTCCTAAGTGACCTAACTGGGTTGACTTCTACTTCTAGAGGATAATAATTTAATATAAATTATTATCTTGAGTCGACTTGTCTTCTAAGGTTATTTCCTAACCTTCTAGGGTTTCTCTTGCTTCCCAAAATATTCTAGACTCGTCAAAGGTTACACGTAGAGGTTAATACCTCACACAACTACCTTAATATCAATGCTCCATCCTAGCTAGGGAGGTATTAGAGGAAATGATCTTGAGCAAAAACAAACCATTCAACTGGTAGCATCATCATAGCCACACAGGGTATCTCATGATCGAATCACGAGCACTATCATCACTATCCAACTAGATAGTCTCTATGGAAATCAGAACAATTCCATCCAATATAACACAACYGTGTCTATTCATAATAGTATACAACTACTATCCAGTGGTACACAACCACTCTTAGTAGCACACGGCTACTAACCAGTGACACATAGTCACTACCTGTGGATCACGTCCACCACAGTGGCATACAACTATTTTTCGGAGACATATAGTCTCTACAACAATCATATCATCTGATATCAACAATGTTATGATACAAACTGAATCATCTGGGCCACTCTTCCACTCACATCTATGATATATGGAAGAGAATCTTCCCTTGAAAATTTAAACATTAGCCATGGGTTGTGTGGACTATTCTTCTCAAGCATATAAGAATAATTGTGCCTGATTTATGAACCTGGACCATTCAACCTAACTGGGCCATTCTTCCAGCATGATTCACAATGAAACTTGGAGAGAATGAGTCTTCCCTAGGGAATGACTGTCCTTGATTGCTGAACTTGGACCATTCAACCTAACTGGGCCATTCTTCTGGCATGAGTTATAGTGCAACCTAGAGAGAATGAGTCTTCCCTAGGGAATGATTGTCCAGACAATTTCCTATGGAAATGATTGTCCTGCGCCAACCTCCTATATCGGACCATTCTTTGAAACTGCTCACAACTGTGAACTTTGAAAGAATGACTTCCCGGAGTGGTAGAAAATTATGCTTGACCACTTCTCAAAGTGATTTTCCAAGGAGAATGGCTGTCCTAGACCATTCCCCCACACTGGCCACAAGGGGAATCATTATCTATAGTACATAAAAAATTTGTTGGACCATGATTGTCCATTATGGACCATTTTCCAAACTGGAAAATGACTGTCTATCACAAATCTTGGACCACTTTTTGAACTGGAAAGTGACTGCCCAACCTGGACCATTTTCCAAACTAGAAAATGATTGTCCATGTATCAATAACATATCAGTGCTTCCTCCCAACCTGGGGAGTAATCATTTCCCTTTCCAATAAGGAATTCATCTCCATGAGTACCAGCTTGTCCCTTAAGTACGCAAACTTTTTATCTTGGATAGAGGCTTTACGAAAATATTTGCTATCTGCTCATTAGTGGAGATATATTGGAGAACTGCTTCTCCCTTCTGGACTTTATCACGTAGAAAATAATTCTTGATCTCAATGTGCTTTGACCTGTCATGGAATAATAGGTTCTTTGAGAGCTTTACATAGCTTTGGTTATCACAATATATCACGGTCGAATCTAACACCTGATCAAACAGTTCAGAAACCGACTTATAGATCCACACCGCTTCCGTACAGGCATCACAAGATGCAATATATTCTACTTCTGCAGTGCTGAGTGCAACGTAATTTTGTTTCCTGCTATCCCATGATATTGTGGTAAATATCAAACTGAAACATATCCAAGAAGTACTTCTTCTGTTATTTGCACTTATGTAAACTCCAAACCATGGATATTGTAAGAGATATAGTGGCTCAACTAGAGGTGTATATGGTTACTGGAACAAGCTATCATCATAGTCTTCTCCCTCCTTCTAGGGGAACCCTATAGTTACAAAACTCACCTTATATCTATCAATGCTTCCATTCATAATTTCTCACATACATTGTTCTTCATCACAAATTCCTTCCATTCCTTCTATTTGACTGCTTCTACTGGGTTCAAACCATGTTGGTAGTCTTATGATTCTTCGTATAATAACTGGTTCGATTGGTTGTTCTGACTTTTCTTTCTTTCTTGGAATCTTCATGTTCTTCCTAATGTTTCTCTTCAATGTTGGATTCCATGGAATCTTCTATATATTCTATGCCCTTTCTTTCTGAAGGTTCCAACTTCTTCTTTCCATCATAGGAACATAAATGTAGATGGACAACCAAGGATATTTAGGGCTTCTTTTCAAATAAGACTTCTTCTAGAGTCAAACTGAACATGTGCTGCTTATCATGGATGCTACTTCTAATGAATAATATGGACATATACTTCATAGTCTTCACATGTTCTTTTGGATTTATGCAATCAACTCCCTCCATCTGAGAGAGTCCATGCTTCTGTTTTCATCCTTCTTGCTTCCTGTAAAGTGTCACAAGTCCATTCTAGTTTCCTCTTGTTCTTCTCCCATAGGTATTGTTTCATTGTCACTAACCATATTATCTTCTAAGAAATAGATACACATGATATGTATGTAAACATGGTATGTGCAAGGACTATGCTACAAAAGAATATTATTACCATGACTAGTAGAAGAAGTCTACTTCATCCTTCTTGACTTTCTTTGAGGGTTCCTTTTCTTTGGTAATTTTTGCTTCATGTGTTTCCTTTCTTTTCTTTAACTTAAGACACTTGTTCCTATAGTGACTATATTTTTGACAATTGAAGCATTGTATTTTTGACATATCCTTTTCTTGATTTGGTTTCTTCCTTGAGACAAACTTCTTCTTATTCATGAATTTCTTGAACTTTGCTATGTAGGCTTGATCATCATCTTTCTTTTGGGATTTCTCTTTTGTGCTAATAATTGATTCTTCTTGTGCACAACAAGTCCAAATTTCTTCAAATGTGGGATACTCCGTTCTTGTGTTCATGCTTGCTGCAAATGCATCCCATGGCTTGGGAAGGCCATTAAGTACTATATTTAATAGTTCCTTTTATGAAATGATTTCCTCAATAGCTTGTAGTTGATCTCTTAAATAAGAGATTCTTACAAATTATGATGTTATACTGTCATCATCATTCATTTTCATGTCACAGAGCTCATTATTTAGACTCATCACTTGTCCAATATTTCTGACTAAGAAGAGGTTAGTTAGGGCATTGTACATCTTCTTAGTTGAGAAATGTAGGGTATCAAATGGTCCTTTACAAAGTCCACTATTATGATCATAGCATTGATGTCATTGTTCTTGAACTTCTCCATAATTGCAATGTTATGAGGTTCCTTCTCTTTTCCCGCTTCAAACTATGGTTCCATGATCTTTCCTTTCACGATATCCAACACTTCATTCTTGGCAAGGATGAGGTCAATCCTTTTCTTCCATTCCTTGAAGCTAGAAGCCCCTTCTAACTTGTTTTATGACTTCATAGAGTAAGTCATGACTTCTTTGACTTGGTCAACCTTTGACTTTGACTCTGTCAACCTTTGAATTTGACTTGGTCAACCTTTGACTTTGACGAACAACTCAAACTTGACTTCTTGGCTTGCTGAGAGTACCCGGAGGTGCACTAGGCTAAGGCCGAATAGGTTATCCATAAATTAGGTCAAGCGCTTCACTTAAGGTTCCTCAACATGAGGGTTAGGGTTTCATTGCTACAAGAAAAACTTTGACTGCAACTGCAATTGAACAAATCCTCCTAATCTACCTTCTAGTGGTTAGACTATCCGAAGATAGTGTGGGCCCATAACCTGTTAGAATAATAGGTGTGTGCGTTTTCACCATAGACAATATAACAATATTGTCACCCAACCATAGGAACAAAGGCCACCCCCGAGAATCTTAACCTTGACAGACATAATAATTTTGGAAGAAAACCCTAGAACCAATAGCCAAACAAGGTAGCGTACCTCTCTCTCAAAGCTAGCGTACCAAGTAGAAAGTCCAAACCAAAACCAGGAAGAAATTCCAACCATAACCAAAGACAAAGTCACCACTGCAACAACTGCAACTCTCCTCCAGTCATGTGCACCACTTGTCCTTATGCAGTTATGAGAGTGAGTGTGTCAAATGATCTCTAGCGCCCTCTTATTTATAGTCCTCCAAGTGACCTAACGAGGCCGACTTCTACTTCTAGAGGATAATAATTTAATATAAATTATTATCTTGAGTCGACTTGTCTTCTAAGGTTATTTCCTAACCTTCTAGGGTTTCTCTTGCTTCCTAGAATATTATAGACTTGTTAAAAGTTACACGTAGAGGTTAATACCTCCCGCAACTACAGTAATATCAACAATAATTACATGCTAATTCAACTTTAACATGTAATCGTATCTCATTTTAGTGACTAGGGATGTTATAAAGAGAAAACATAACTCCATAAGCATTAGATGAAGTGTTTATTTAATGTATTGTCTCGTATAATTTTAGTAGTTAGGGAGAGCATAAGGAGACGACATATTTCCACAACAATGTTCCACCTCTACTTTATCTAATGTGTTTCCATGACATTGTATTTTTTCTTTACTCTATTTGTAATTACCAATATGATACAAGTCAAGAAAGAAACACTTCATTAAGGAAGATCCATTAAAAGACTTTCCTAGTGCTTACTTTCATTGCAATAAAGCTCTAGCAACTTTTCCTTCATCAAGTAAGGATGGTTCAAATCCTTCCATGGGAAATATAAGGACCTTCCTAGTTGTATACAAGGGATAAAAATAACAAGCAAAGTATGTATTTATCTAGAGAGACAAGGAATCCAAGGAAATAAGTATCCATAATTCATATTACCTCTTAAACATGTACTTTAAATGTTACAAAGTCCTTTAACAAAGTGAAACTTGGGGGGCACTTAAGAAGATTTCCCAGTGCTATCTCAACAATACTTCATTTGTATTTAAGTTGGTTCTTTTCCACCACAAGGGGGGAACCCTAGACAAGAAATGCTAGTAATGCATAACCAATAGATAAATAAGGTAGGAAAAGCCTCCCAAAACAATAGAAATGATAGGAACATGATCCTTCAATAATTCAAGATTACATCAAGGATTAGGGTGGATTTAACAATCTCAACCTTAAACTCTTCTTTTAGGGTAACTCTATTCTTGTACGAAGATTATTTCAACAACAAACTAATGGAAATTCTTTCAAAAACCTAAAATCCAAGAAAATAATAAAGAGATAAAGAAACCTCAACTTGAACCAATTCCCTTCTTCCAATTCTCCCAAAAGATATTCAATGAAACATGTGGGAGGGAAACCCCTATCTTCTAGTCTTTAGCAAATGAGAATAAATCTCCTTTTATGTATTTATTTTAATAACTTCTCATATATATATATATATATATATATATATATATAGGGCCATAGAATTCTTCTAAGGTGGAGCTCTCCCTTTTGACTAGATATAATGCTTTGAATGGGTCCATATATATATAGGGCCATAGAATTCTTCTAAGGTGATCCATCAACAATGCAACACCATGGTGATATAGGACAAGGTGCATGACCTCTATTTCTCTTCATGCAACTTGTAATTATCAATAAGCTCCCATGGATTCTCATTGCATTGGTGAGAGAAACATGCCAATGAAAATGAAAAATAAGTCATACATTTTCAAAGGGAGAAAACTCCATATATCACTTGACATGAAGTTTTCTTATTACTATATCATTTCAATAAATAAGAAATTATCACAAACACATTTCATAAATACAAAAAGGGTACTCAAAATTTAGTTATATGTTTTTCATTTTAAACTATAGGTATGCCAGATAAGTCTAATTCCTAACTTGAGATCACTTATAAAGGAAGTCTATTGTAGCTAATTCCTTAATATAAGCCTCTGTGTTGCACCTCTTTGCATATCCTTCACTATAAATATAAAGAAGAATCTAAAAATTGTAATTCTTTATCAAACTGATCTAATCTAATCTTCTAAAACTTATATTAGAGGTTCTTTTCTACTACGTCTGTGGTTTTTTATGTAATTTTTAATGTCTTCCTTACTTCTCTTTTCTACTTCTTATGTTCTAAAGGGAAGTGTATAAGGGTTCTATACCCCTATTCACTAATCAAATATGAATGGAGAAAAGTGAAGTGAAAGGTGAAATCCAAAGGAGCAACAAAAAGGAAACACCCTAAATAACACATCAAAAATAGAAGCAAAGTTCCCTTTAGAACAAGTGTTATAGTAACCCCTAAAGAAAAAAACAATCAATAGGGAGATTGAGCAAAGGGCATGATAGTGAAGGAAACAATGAAGAGAGGTTAGTGAAGGTCACTATTTATAGTGAAGGGTGGGTAAGTGAAGCTAATTCCTTATTATGCAAGTAGTGTAGTCAAGCGAAAAAGTGCACGCAGAAAGAAAAAACTTTGACTTTGGAACATCCCTATTTGTTTTGTCTGTATTTCATTTTTTTTTAGAGAAATGATTGAAAAAACCGTTCATGTAGCTTAGGAAATTACACCATCATCCCTTGTTCTCTACTCATTCCAGGGCCTCCCACTACACTTGGAAAAGAGAAAACCCTATTTATTCATTCAAGGGAAAAACCAACTTTCTTTTGTTATCGAGATATCCTTTTTCATTACACCCCCATCCTTTTTAAGGATAGATTGGTAAGTCCATAGCTAATTTGAGCACATATTTATCACAAACATGCATATTTAGCAGGCCCTTAAGGACAATGAGAAGTGAAGTTTTAGACAATCATCTCCTCTCCCAATTATTAAGAGTTCATGCTGAGAATATCAAGGACTTTGAAATGACCTGTAAAGACTCTCACCTAAGACATGTGGGGAACACAATAGATAGATATGAAAAATACTAATGTATATATTGGAAATGACCACTTCAAGATTTAAGTAATATGGTTCATGGTATTCCATGAGAGAGGAAATCCCTTGCATCTAGGATAATATACAATTTGGAAATGATAGTTAGAAACACAAGAATTTGACATTGAATAACTAGTTCTATAAAGGACAAAGTAAGGCAAGGCATGGATCAATCACTTTTCTTTAACAATCACTCTTTAAGAGATGAATCTTGGACAATGGGTTGGTCACATCTCTCATTCATGTGTTGTTCACACTTTAATTCTTTCAACATACTATTTATTAACTACTTGTTTATGGTTATGGTTATGGTAATGGTAACAAGATGAAATCACTATAATTTTCAAGCTAATCATTGATGCAAATGTTATCCCTTGTATGAATGCAAATAAACTTTTTTTGGGTGGTCTATTTTGGAAGCTATAACTCAAGTCAGAGTCAAAATAAAAAACCTTGGGACCTTGCATCCCCTACTCTCCACCTAGATCCTCAACTTTAATACCCACATATAAGAAAATGAAGTTTAGTGTGACACTAAACACCTTAGCAGGTTGAGGGTGAAGCAAGAAATTTGATCTCAAGAGTTAGTCATAATGCTCTTAATTTGATTGGGTGATTAGAATTATAGTGGTAAACTATTCATATTCAAAATGGATACCCATAATGTTGCATACCGTGAACATCTAGTGGGCCCTAAATGATAGGAATGGATAAAGAGAAACATAGAATGATGCACCCCCCTCCCCAATGTCACACTTAGAAGGGAAAGACGGGGGGGGGCAGTTCATCCTTTTTTGGGGGTGATACTTTAGAAGTAAAAGGTGAGGGTCACTTTGGATATAAAGGTGGGGTCAGGGTGAGCACCTACTTAGTCCTTTTGGGGTAACGTATGTAGAACATAGGATAAATTTGAAGGTGGGAAGTGAAAAATAGAAGGTAGAAAATAATTGGTCTTGAAATCAAAAGGTTAACACCTCACTAATTCTAAAGGAGCTAGAAAACAAGAGGGCAAGGGAAAATTTCCCTGGTTAAAGAAGTAGTGCTAGGGGCTTTCCAAAGGTGAACATATGAGGCTAAGGTTGTTTTCACATACCTTACCTCTACCTTATCTTTTCAGGTTGCTAGGGTATCTTTCACTACCTTCATTGGAAATTGGGATCTAATGATTGAATTGCTTTAGCTAGTAAGCTTTGGAAGTTGAATCCATAATAATGTAAAAACCGAGTACCAAAATTGCTTTTCCACCCATCTTCCCCAACATTGCTCAAGGTTTTTTTATAGTGAAGTTTATCCCTTATATGAATGCAAAGGGACTAAAAATAAGTACTCACTGAGTCTCTTATAGTATAGTAATGGTATTAGTACACCTAGTTCACCTTTTTTGGTTTTTTTCTTAATCTTACTAAAAAAAGTAGCTATGTAAGAACACCGAATATATGCTTAACACATCCAATTTGAACATTGTTTTTTCTTTTCAACCCAATAAAATGAAAAGAATGAATAATTAGCTACAAAAATTGGATGTAGTGGCAAGGCGAGGAAGAGGCAATTACTATAGAGTATATTTATTCTATCATTAAGATGTAACTGCTATAGGACTACTCTATTTTTTAAGTGCTTGTTCTCTTAGGAATTCCAACATTAGTGCAGTGCCCATCTTAGCACCATGTTAACTACATTCATAATTACTTGAAATAAGACTTTATTATTTTTTTAAATACAATTAAATAAGTAGAGATCATATCCTTTACATTCTACATCCATTCCAAATTGTACATACTAATATACCAATACACCACATTCACGATATTGATTTTTCACTTGTTCCTATTGATACAAAAACATCATAGAACATGCAACCTTATCTATTAGGGAATTCAAACCTCATATACTAAGTAAGTTTTTACAAAGATGCTTGATCATTAATGATACAAATATGAATGAAATAACTAACATAATACTATACTTACATAGGTGGCAAGTATACAGCATTTCAACTATTACTCCCTAGGACTCAAATTAGTTTATAAAAGATATTTCCACAACTATGTTTGCTCCATTCTCATGATTTGAAATATTTTCAATCAGTGTTGGAATGACATGTCAACTCATACATGTTGCCAATGTTCACCTTCTAAGTTGTTGGTTCTTTCCATAAGAGAAAACTCCTTCAAAAGAAAGAATAAACATCGATGTTTCTACTATTGGAATATCCATCGAAATTAAATTTGAATTATATTATGAATCAATGTGCAAATTCATGTACTTGGAGTTTTGTAACACCATTTTCCCCCCAATTTGTAAATATAACTATATTGTCCAAGGAACTATGGAAAACTCAAAGGTGTGAATGTTTGAATTGATGGACCTTTGTATAAAAGGTCAATGAATGTAAATTTTGTTATTTTAATAGAAAATGAATACGTGTTGCATGAATACTAGAAAGGGGATGTGCTAAGAGAGACCACAAATGCTAGGAAAATGTGGTGGAGGGGACCAAGAATGGTTGCGTTAACCTCCACCGAACTAGTACTTTGTTGGATTTAATTGCTCAGGATAAGAACAAACCTCTGACCCAAGAATGAATTACAGTCATGCTGGTAGGTGAGAAGACCTTCTTAAGAGTTAATGAGGGGATAGGGAAATCCGCCCATTTGTAAGGCTTCTAGACCTGACCATGGACTAGGAATTCGGGCCACACACAATCTTGCTGGAAAAGGAAAGAAAGGAAAGTCTAGGGGTCAGGGGGAGGAAAAATCTGCGAAGAGTGCAGAGACGAGAGTCGAAGCTCTCGGGTCCAAGGAAGGACTGAAAGAGGAAAGTGAGTTCTGGTCACATAAAATAGAGACTGAGTCGAGAGAAGGAGAGTAACCTTTGTCCCTATCTATTTCTGTACTGGGAGAAGGAGAGTAACCTTCATCCCTAACTTCTGTTGAGATAGAAGAATGAGATTGAATCTCAAAGAATCATGGTCTAAGGTCAGGAGTGGCCAGTGGTAAATCCATTAGGAGTGACTGAGCCTATGGTTGGGTGGAAATGAGCACCTCTTTCATCAGTCACATCACACCTTATGGTTCTGATAAGTGTTTTCATGCCTGCTGCTTTGAATTGGAAATAATGGATGCATGCGTGTCTTTATATGTCTATAAATGGTTTATATATTGAAATGATTAAGTTATGAGTATGTGTTGTTCCCTTGAGAACTTATGCTTCTTCATGATTTTCCATATGCTCCAGTTTAATTCCTCGAGGGCGTTTTCCCATGGAATTACAACATAGTTACCGAGTCAGAGAAAACCTCTTGGCACTACTCCTATTTTGGTAAGCTCACAAGTTTACCTTGCCCTGTTTTAGAGCTTAAAGTTACATGAATTAGGGAGGTGTTTCCTTCAGACCAGTAGTCTAAGAAACTTTGAACTCGCACCCAAGTCCTTAACCAAAAACTCGGCTAAGAGTAGAGTTCATAGCCCAAGAGTCATCTGAAGGTCCATGTGACCTGGGTCTAGGACCCTGTGCTAAAAGGAGTTAGCTCATGAAGGTCTTGGAACTTCAGGAGCTTAAAGCTTTGAGATGTCAAATTTCATGATAGTCAAAGTTACCTGAACTACCAGAGTAACAAGAGCCTTAGATGACTTAATAACCTGACAACATAGATGAATGCGAGTCATTTATCGAGAGGAGAAGCCATCATGGTCATCAAATTGACTCAAATACCCAATGGAGTTAACAAATCAAACACCATTTGCTCGATTGAATCGACGGTTGGGAGTCATTGCGGAGCTCAAAGGTGAAATTAGCAGACATGCTAGTTCATGGCCCGCAATCAACCAACGTCATTGATCTCATTGGGAATGGAAGATCAACGACCAAGATTAGATCAGACTCGGGAAAGCACTTCCAATATTGCAGATATTTGACCCCGCAATCACTGTGAACCATCGATCTCTGAACGTATATTGATGGTGGGGAATCATTGCAGAGCATGAAGGTGAAATTAGTTTACGCGCTAGTTTGCGGCCCGCAATTCACCAATGTCATTGATCTCGTAGGGTTGGAAGATCAAAGATCTCGATTAGATCAAGTTGGGCGAGTAATTTTCATATTGCGGAGGTTGAGATCTCTAATAAAGAGTGCGCACGTTGGGGCCCTGCAATCACTGTGAACTGTCGATCAACGAACACATCGGTATTGGTCGGATCATGACCACCAGACCTAGAAAAGTTGCTAGGTGGATAGTCGTGAATTCCTTTGGAAATCCATGGAGTAACAAAGTCCTTTTGTACTGTCGATCTGAGAGAAAGGACACATGTTGGTAGATCGTCAATTTCAAGTGTAATCACTCTGAGAGAAAGTGAGTGTGGAGAGGTTGAAACTCCCGAAGCCCGAAGAGATGAAGTGATTTGCATCCGTTGATCTGTGGGAGACACACATCGAAAGATCATCGCATTTGGGTGTAAGCACTACAAAAGAAAGTGATTGTGGGGAGGTTGACACTCCCAAAGATCCGACACAGATCTAAGCCATCCAAGCTAAAGGGACAGGTGTCGTCAAATCGTGCACTTCGGAGGAAAGTCACTCCGGGGAAAAAGGGGATGTGTTGAACAACGAATCCCAAAGGCCGGAGAGTCAGAGTTCATTTGAGTCGTCCGTCAACTGAGGACATGTGTCAACAGATCTTCCATTTCGGAAGATAGCCACTTCAAAGGAAGGTGAGGTCGCGAGATTTGAGAACTCCTGAAGTAAATCGTGATCATCGATTTTAAAGAGAAGTGCGTTGATAGATCGTTGACTTCAGGTGAAATCACTCGGGGATAAATGGTGGTGTGAGCGTCTTGGAATCCCGAATGCCGAAGTCCTGGAGTGGACCCGAGACATTGATTTAGATGGACGCATGACGCCTGATCTGGAACTTCAGTTACATAGTACTTTGGAGGAAAAAGAGTTGGAGTGATCAGGACTCCCAAACGCCGAAGTCCTGAAGAAGATCATAACCAACGATCACAAGGGATGTGTGGCGCTCGACCTGTAACTCCAGGTACAGAGTACTTCGAAAGGAAAAGGTGTAGGAACATTTGAAACTCCCGAAGTAAATCAGGTTCGTCGAAATACCTGAGGACACGTAATGTTAGATTGTGAACTTCAGAGGTTTGCCACTCTAGAGGATTTCGCGTGGTGGTTGTCTTGGCGCCTATTGTCTTGGTGTCTGGACATAACCACGGTCATATGGAAGTATAGGGGGATGAAAGAACCCAAAGATATTGGGAGTAGATATCTGCCTACTCTGAGCTCGTTTCAGAACATGGAGATCGTGGCTGGAAATCTCTGGAAGAGTAGAATGGAATAGGGACCCCAAATAAGAGTATTTTTTTTCTTAAGAAGAATGAATTTTTTTACGCCTCGTCATGGGTTTGTACAAATTGGTATCATATAAAGGTTACAACACTTGGCCTTCTTGGGCTCATGGGCGAGTCATTTAAAAACCATATTTAGAGTAATTTTAAGAGTGGCACCATATATTACCTCTTTCTTAAAGAGTCTGGTTAAACTTTTATTCAAGAAAATAATGAATCTTTCCACTGTGTGTGTGCATTTAAGAAAATTTAACTGTGTATTTTTCATAAACTAATAGACTGTTGGCTAACAATAAGTGTTTTTTCAGCGCTCAAGTAGTTAATAAATCATGGGAAAAATTCAAGTCTAAAGGATGGTGACTTGTTATGAAGTGGGGGATGGCTTCCACAATAGAGATGAAGAATCTGATGAAAGGAGGAAACTGTAAGGAGCCTCAGGGCCGAATTATAGAGTTGCAAGGCTGAAAATGAGAGATCGATAAAGGAGCAAGAAAAGGAAACATAAATTAATGAAGTCTTGCTTATCCAACATATAGAGGCAGCTACAACATGAACCCACAACCAACCATGTGGACCAATGACATGTGAAGAGAAGTCAAAGTCCACCTGAGATCCGAAAACATGGCCCCATAAGTGACCACACTAGGAGAAGTACCTCTAAGCAGGCCCAACTTGGAGGCAAGCGAAACTCATCGGGAGAGTCCTCTGGAAAGGAAGTTGGAAACTTCGAGGGATCTTCTAGTAGAAAAACTAGCTCACATTCTCAAAGGAAAGGAAAGAAGTGAAAGCATTCCAAAAGTCATGATCCTGAAGAGTTCAAGAAATCCAAACCACCCTCTTTCGATGGAGAGATTAGAAAAGGAGAAGAGGTTGAAGCTTGGCTGCTTGGTTTAAAGAAGTACTTCAGAGTTCATGACTACTCTGAAAACTTGAAGGCTCGAATGGCCATCTTCAACCTCAATGGAAAGGCTTCCATTTGGTGGGAATACCTTAGGAATGTGAAAGGAGTCCATGAGAAGGACTTGTCATGGAGACAATTCGAGAAATACTTCAGGAAGCAGTATCTATCATAGAAATACATGGATGGGAAGACTAAGGAGTTATATGAACTCATGCTAGGACAACTCACCATAGATTAATGTGTCAATAAATTCCTTGAGCTACTGAGGTATGTACCCTACATAAAGGATGAAAAGGTACAAATGTAGTGATTTATTAGTGGGTTACCTCAGACCTATCGGGACAAGATTGAGTTTGATGAACCAAATACCTTAGAAGAAACCATCCAGAAGGCAAGGTATTGTTATGAACAGTTTGGGAGTAAGACAAGACCTCATGAGGACTGGAAGAAGAAGAGTAGTTCAGGATTCAATAAGAAGTGTTTTAAATCCTCAATATTTAATAACTATGGGAAGGGTTCTAGGATGAACCTTCCTACTAGAAGTGTGTACCAACAAAATTTCCCCTCTCAGAGTGGAAATAAAGCTTTTGAGGAAGTCCCAAGAAAGACTGATAACCTAAAGAAAGAACCCTTAAAATGCTGGGGTTGTGGAGAAGATCATCGATTGAGGGATTGTCCACGTAGACAATAGAATAGTAGGAGAATCTACAATATCCAAGAAGTTACCACTGTCAATGATGTGGCTAGGAGAATACCAAAAATTTATGTAGCCTTGGACAATAATCAAGCCGACCACCAAGCTTCAATGGTGGATATGGAAGTTATGATCGCCGACCATCTAGTTTCTATTTTAATTGACCCTAGTTCTAATTTGAGTTATGTGGCCCCTCAGAATGTTGATAAGTGTAAACTGCAACCAGTTAGACATGTTAATCCATGGTTGGTACAAATAGCCACTGGGACCAAAATAAAAGTAGCAGAGGTCATACCAGCTTGCCAATTCATGATGAATGGATTGCCCACCCGAGCGACCCTTAACATACTTCCCTTGGGATATTATGACTTGTTGATTGATATGGACTGGTTGGATGCTTATAAAACTAAGTTAGATTGTTACCATAAAACTTTAGAATGTGTAAATGAAGAAGGGAGAAAGATAACCCTCCAAGGGATTCAAAATCATGTCTCAATGAGACAAATATCAGCCCTTCAAATGAAAAATTATTGCAGAAAGGGGTGTCCTTTATATGAAATACAGGTGTTGGAATATATTGAGGATGACAAATTGAACCTAGAGGACCACCTCATATTAAGAGAATATAAAGATGTGTTTCCAGAAGAGGTACTAGGTCTACCTCTGAGAAGAGACATTGACTTCTCGATAGAACTTGCACCAGGAGTAGTGCCAACATCTAGAACGCCCTATAGGATGAGTACGCCAGAGCTGGTTGAGCTCAAGATACAACTAAAGGAGATGATGGAAAAAGTCTACATCTGACCTAGTGTATCTCTGTGGGGAGCACCCGTCTTGTTTGTGAAAAATAAAGATGGCACACTCCGACTGTGCATTGATTATAGACAACTCAATAAGACAACCATAAAGAACAAGTACACCTTACCAAGAATCGATGACTTGTTCGACCGATTGGGAGGTGCTTCCATTTTATCGAAGATTGAATTAAGGTATGGATACCATAAAGTCTAAATTAAGGATGAAGACATCCACAAAACAGCCTTCAGGACAAGGTATGGTCACTATGAATTTGTGGTGGTGCCATTTGGGTTAACCAATGCCCTCCCCACTTTTATGTGCTTGATGAATAATGTAATCAACAAATTTATAGAAAAATTTGTATTGGTTTTCATTGATGATATCCTAATATACTCCAAGAATAGAGAGGAGCACAAAGAACATCTTAGACTTGTACTTCAAGTACTAAGAGAGCATAAACTCTACGCTAAGTTTAGCAAGTGCAACTTTTTCCAGAAGCAAGTCCATTACTTAGGCCATGTCATTTCTAAAGAAGGGGTGGTAGTAGACCCTGGAAAGATCAAATTGATTATGGAATGGCCTACCCCAAAGGATGTATTTGATATTAGATCCTTCGTGGGATTGGCAGGATATTATAGAAGGTTTATAAAAGGGTTTTCCAAGATTGGTTGTCCAATCACTGCCCTCCAGAAAAAAGGGGGTTAAATTCACTTGGACATCAAAATGTGAAGAAATATTTCAAGAAATGAAATACCTCCTGACCCATGCACCCATGTTGAATATTGCAGACCTTGATAATGACTTCCTCGTGTGTACAGATGACTCCAAGGAAGGACTCAGAGGAATCCTTATGCAAAAGGGACATGCAATTTTGTATGCATCCAGGAAATTGAATGAGCATGAAATCAATTATGTTACCCATGACCTAGACTTGGCTGCCAGAGTGCATGCTTTAAAAATGTGGAGGCATTACCTCCTGGGTAGGAGATTTGTACTTATGATAGACTACTATGGGTTGAGTCACCTGTTTGATCAACCAAAACTCAATGCTAGACAAGCTAGGTGGATGGCTCTCCTTAGTGATTTCGAATTTGAATTAAAACACATCAAAGGGAAGGAAAATAGGGTAGCATACACCCTTACTAGAAGTATGAAAATGATTCACTTGGCAGTGGTAAGCATCTGTGAAACAGATGTTAGGGAAAGAGTTGGGAATGCACAAGAAACATATGCACTCTTCAAGACTGTGACCTCATACCTAAGGCAAGAGCCTATAGGGATAAAGTATGAAGTCTATCAGATGCTCTATGAAGGCCTGCTAACTTACATAAATAGATTGTATATCCCAAATTGTGGTGACTTGAAGAGGTTCATAATGGACGAACTGCACAAGAGACCATATACTGGTCATCCAAGTTATCAGAAAATGATCACGACCACTAGAAAACAATTTTATTGGCTTGGATTGAAAAAGGACATAGGTGATT
>JASDQU010587409.1:102994-115803 GCA_032191745.1 Picea mariana | reverse complement strand
TGTTGAATGTTATCCTTTAAAGTTCCTATGAATACATCAATCAGGTGCTCATCTGAAATATTTGTTACCTTTATATTCAATCTTTGGAAGTTCTCAATGTGCTCCGCAACTGAACCCTTTTGCTTGAGATTTATCAATTGTCTAAAGAAGGTATTTCTCCTTGTATCCTCATAGTGTGCTATCATTTATTCCGTGAAAATTGTCCAAGTGACAAGTGATTTGCATGAACAAAGCCATCGATACCACACAAATCGATTGGGTCCTAAATATAAAGAAGCAATTTGTACCTTTTATGTGTGTGGAACATCATGTAGATCAAAGAACTGCTCCATCTAAAGTATCCATGTGATTGGATCCTTGCCATCAAACTTCCTCATATCGATCTTAGGAAAGTGGTTGGTCTTCAACCCAAAGTTGGAGTTTCTCCAATATTAATTCATCTTCCTTGTGTCCTCATCATGAATTTCATGGCATACATTTTCACTTTCAGGTGGCCTCTCTACTAGGACATTTTTCAATCCTTCCATGATCTCCCTTTTAAACAATCCATATTAGTATCCATTATTGCCTCCAACTTAGCTTTAGTTGAATCCATCATCCCTTGTAGTTCATCTTTTGTTACTTTCTTCTTTTGTAAATCATCTATGTCCCTGTGCATTTCTTCACCTTCATCAAGAGTCCAAGTAGGATTGTATGAAGGATTATTTAGTGTAGAATTTCCCTTTTTTGGTGGCATGTTGGCCAAGTATCACTTTTAAACCTTGATTTCAGGGTGATTCTGCTAGACGATATTTCTTCTGTTGTATCTCCAAAATTTCAACCCTTCTAGGTCTGAAAATTTTGTTTTGTAGTTCTATGATATGTCTTCTCTACAATGCCACATGTCTGATCAAAATTGGATGTGCCAAGTGGAAGTCATGGTAACTTCCCCACACCTTGCTGATTTTTGGCCCTTCTAGGAGAGCGTACTTCTAAAGCATGCCAAGAACAAAATATTTGATATTTGATTATGAAACTTGCACCAAAAATACTGTAGACTGTCCATTATCCAATGCAATAGGTCTCACTTAATTGGGATACTTACTAAAGAAGATATCACTATTTTACCCGGAACACCTGTTTGAGACTAGTTAATATGACTAGTCAACTACCTTATCTTACACAGGGTGTATCTACAAAATTAGGATGAAATAGATGCTGAAATTTTTACCACAACTACCTTGATAATTTATATTAATAGCCTCCTTGTTTTAGGGTCTGAAATATCACCCAAAAAAAAATTTATAGCGAACATTGCGCGATGGATAAATTCAAGATGATTCCAAAACCCTATCTTACAAAGGCTATATCTCTAAAAGTATAAGGCCTCAGGAACTGAAGTTTGAACCCCAACTACCTTGATTTGTCTACCCTCCAAGGCGTTCCTTCTTAAATGTTGTGGAAAACAAGTTATAGCAAAAATGCCAAGGTGTATCAGATATAGCATTGAAACCCCAAGACCTTGAGCTCTGATACCAAATGTTAAGAACCAAATATTAAAATAGCATAAAAAACCTTAGAATAAGTACTCAATGCTTTGACAAAGAGATAATTTTAGATAATAAGCATCTTTGAGGGGGAAACCTCCTTATACACCACATAAATTTACAAATACAAGATGATTCCAAATGAAAAGGTCTCCTTGGTATATATAGGAGACTAGGAGGTACAATTACAACTAATGGACCCAAGCCGACATAAATAAAATAACAATACTAATGTAATATGCCCCAACTAAGGGGTAATGTGCCACTATTTAGGGCTTAACATATTAGGTTGATGATATTACATATACATTTAACCCCATATATGCCTCCCCTTGGGGTCATACAAGGATCTCATAGAATCAACTTAGATATATAGGGAGATATTGTTGGAGATGGTTGAACTAAATATATTAAATATGACATATTTGTTATGGTCACCCAAAGCTATATAAAGGAACCAATTGTACAATAGAAGTGCACACACAAATGGTATAATTGAATAGGATTTCTCTTTTGGGGTTTTCTTGAGTATGCACTCCTGACATCCCTTGCTTGATAGTTGTTTGTGTGTATTCACTACTGAGTTCGTAAATCCAACATTTGGTATCAGAGCTCATGGTATATAAAGGAACCAATTGTACAATAGAAGTGCACACACAAATGGTATAATTGAATAGAATTTCTCTTTTGGGGTTTTCTTGAGTATGCACTCCTGACATCCCTTGCTTGATAGTTGTTTGTGTGTATTCACTACTGAGTTCGTAAATCCAACATTTGGTATCAGAGCTCATGGTTGCAGTACATGGAGTTCCCTGATGTGTTAGGGAGAAATAAGAGCATTCATGTTTCTCAATAAGTATTGTGAAGCTCGTGTCATGGAAGAAGATGACAAATATGAAAACGCCAACCACATGGCACTCTAAACAACATAACACATGAGCGTATGTTTGAAGGAGGTAAAGTGAAATAGATCCATTGTAGATATGATATAAGAAAGAGATCACAACATACCTATCTTTGAAAGCCACAATGAGGAAATATTTCGCATCCAACTAGAAAGATCATAGAGATAAGGATGAAGGAACCATTGTTCTGGGCGTGTTGCTGCAATGGCCATGCCATCCTCCCACCTATTTGCTAGTTGATTGATAATGTTTTCATCATATTTGATGTTAATGCTACCCTAATTATGGAAATGTTGGAAGTATTAACATCTTGGATTGGGTTGTTTGAGCACTATTATAATTTCAGTAGAGAGCATTGTGTTTCAGTTTATGATAGTATAATTCATTAGGTTCAAAGTGTTGGAACCATGCTCGTCGAATGATTAATGGTAAGGAAAGCTTACTTTTTAAATCCATGACCAAGGCCACATGAAATCTGATAGGGTTGTATGTGTGAATTCAAAGCACTACCCCATGCCAATTTTTTACTTGTACACTACGAATGAGTTAGATGAAAGATAAATCCATGTGATCTAATCTATATATTGTATAAATCATTGAGAAATCTACTTATTTGTTTCTCCAATCGCTTTCTTTCCTAAATTTGTTGTTTAATAAAAATTATTTTTGATGTGGAAGACATTGTGTCCATGATAATTGGGCTCCATTATGCGACTACATATTGTGTGAAAACCAACGAAGAGGTCAGTGCAGTGTGATGTGATTGGTTGATATTCTCAACAGTGAAGTGATAGAAAGTGAAGTTCATAATTAAGATGGATAAGCTACAAAACAACATTACAACTCTTGACCCGTGTAAAATTTTGGACAAACATTTTTGATACGGAGGTATGTTATTTTTGGCATTTGACATTAATATCTTGTATGGCAAGTGAATAGTAAATTAACACTGTGGCAAGTGAATAGTATGGAAAGTGAATAGTAAAGGCCAAACCTAACAATACGACATTCGGTACCATGTTTTTATTTAGTGGGTATGGTTTACTTTGTCTAAAGGACAACCCTAAAAAAGGGTGTTTGGTAGATGGAGTTTTCCCCAAACCAAAATTTAAGTAAAGCTTGTTGTATTGAAGAGGGTGACAAATAATACTTCCAAATTATTTGCAATGGTTATAAGAACCTAGTTTCAAAGATGTCAATTAGAAATGATACCATGGGAATATTTGAGATGTTAAAATTCATTTATGATGATGTGAGTGAAAGCCTGATTTATATATGTAAAATTAAAGTGTTGATGTAAGGTAAGAGTCAAAGGATATTTGTAAGTGGGAAGAGATTCGTGTAATGTTCATGTTATGAAGTCCTTTCGGTTATTCTTCAAGACAAAGTTAATAAAAATCGAAGCTAGAGTCAAATTTGAATATAGCCAAAGTAAAGTCAAAGGCTATAATGTAAGTGGTCAAGAGTCAAAGTCACATTGAGTCATATCCCATTTTAGAACAAAGTCAAGTTGAAGTCAAGCTGAGAATTTGAGCCAAAGTAAATATAAGCCAAGTGAGTCAAAGTCATTGAAATTTTCAAAGTTAGTAAAGTCAAGTTATGTAAATCGCGACATTGTTGCATCAATTCAACTTTCCAATCTAGTGTCATAGGTGTCTCGTTGGATGGAGATGTCACTTCAACAAGAAACATTTTTATGTAGGAAATTTTCAAGTGCACGAAGAAGATTGTGGGTGTAGATGAAAGAATAAGACGAACTTTTGATGTAGTGCAAACATAGGTAGAATTTTTACAAGATGATGTAGCAAAAGCAAAATGAAAGAAGAAGAACATGATAGTAGATAGAAGATGATGATTACAAATAGTGAAAGAATATTAAAGAATAGACATAGAACGGGCCATGGATATAACATTTTTTGAGGAGAAAGACAAGTTTATCGTGATTTACTTGGAAGACATCACAATTTTTTCTGACTCCGACAAGCAACATCTTGAGCATTTGAAGAAGGTTTTCCAGAAATGCAGAAATTTTGGCATTTCATTAAATCCGAAAAAATTAAATTTTGGTATGCAAGAAAGAAATCTATTGGGACACGTAATCTCAAAGGAAGGCATAAATATAGACCCCAGCATGGTGAAAGGGATTCTGAATATCAACACTCCTAGAAGCAAGAAAGAAGTGCAGTCTTTCCTGGGAAAGGTGAATTTCCTGAGAAGGTTCATTCCAAATTTAGTTGAGATTATAAATCACATCATGAGTATGCTCAAGAAAGGTAATGAGATAAAGTGGAACCCTGAAGCCAAGAAGTCGTTTGAAGACATCAAGGTGGCGCTGACCAAAGCTCCAGTGTTGGCCAACCAGGATTTCAAAAGAGATTTTATCTTATTTTCCTTCACCTCGGGACACACCATCATCAGAGTCTTGTTATAGAAGGATGAGTAGAATTTCAAAAAGCCTATAGACTATTTCAGAAGGACAATGAGAGACTCCCCACTAAGGTATGATATCATGGAAAAACAAGTGTATGCCTTAGTGAAGTCCCTCAAAGAATTCAGGACTTATATACTGCATTCTCGCGTCATTGCTTATGTTCCTAGCAATGTCGTCAAGGATATCCTGACTCAGCCTGATCATGAAGGGAGAAGAGGTAAATGGATTGTGCTCATGTTGCAATATTACCTCAAAATTAGGCCTACAAAGTTGATTAAAGGTCAAGGGCTGGAGAAATTGATGGTGTAGTCGAACTGCAATATTTTGGGAATAAATTTCATCGCTGATCTTTCAAAGAACTCACAAGAGGAAACAATCATGTAGGTATCTCAAAAATTCATTGACTCACCTTGGTACACTGACATTATTTATGTGTTAAGAAATTTGCAAGCTCCTCCAGGGTTGAGCAAAAACAAGGCGAGGTTTTTGAAGTTAAAAGCAGCTAAGTTTT
The DNA here is from genome assembly GCA_032191745.1 of Picea mariana. Taxonomy (NCBI): domain Eukaryota; kingdom Viridiplantae; phylum Streptophyta; class Pinopsida; order Pinales; family Pinaceae; genus Picea; species Picea mariana. Next base: position 110,430 of record JASDQU010587409.1, on the reverse strand, counting down.
GCATCCTGGACAATTCTTTGTATTGGAAGGACCCAGGAGGGATACTGCTGAATTGTTTGCTGGAAGAAGAAACAGAACAGGCTATCAAGGAATTCCACAAAGGAGACTTTGGGGGGAATCATTACTGGAAAACTACTGCACACAAAATTTTGAGGGCGGGATTCTATTGGCCCAATATTTTTGCATATGTATATAAGGAAGTGTTTAGTTGCCATGAGTGCTAGATATTCGATCGGAAAAGGAAGTCGCAGCCTCTGCCCCTAAATCCTATCTCCATTGAAGCATTGTTTATGCAATGGGGCTTAGATTTTATAGGAGAAATCCACCCCCAATCCTCATCTCAACATAGATGGATACTAACGGCCACAGACTACTTCACCAATGGATTGAACTAGTCCCCACAAGGCAACCTATTGACACAATTATCATTCAGTTTCTAGAGACCAATATCCTGTCTAGGTTCGGTTTCCCTTTCAAGACCATCACGGATAATGCAGCGGTGTTCAAGTCCAAAAATATGGAGAAGTTTTGTAATGATTACAACATAACCCTAGGAAATTCTACAACTTATTAACCACAGGGTAATGGAAAGGCGAAATCGTCCAACAAAAGTTTAACCAGGATTATTAAAAAACTCTTGCAGGACAACAAGAAGGCTTGGCAGAAGAAGCTTATCTACGCACTATAGGCTGATAGAATCACTACCAAAAATTCTATCTCTACGTCGCCTTTCCAAATTATATATAGTGCGGAGGCAGTTTTCCCCACCTTCTTGGGATTGCTAGTCAGGAGATTGCTGCAAGAGAAAGAAGTTGAACCTAACGATGCTCAGAGGAGGATAAACCAATTGGTTCATGCGCGCCAAAATGAGGGAACAAATTTTCAGCCAATCACAGCTTCACCAAGACATAATGAAGAAGATTTTCGACAAGCATACTAAGCAGGAGGATTTCAAGGTAAATGATCTGGTGCTGAAGTCGGACATGAGGAATGAAGACAAAGGTAAACATGGAAAGTTTGATCATCTTTGGATGGGGCCATTCAGGATTGTCGTGTATCATGAGAACAATGCATACTTGCTACAAGAGCTTAATGGAGAGCTCACTGGTGGGGGACCTGTGAATGGCAGGGTCCTTAAACATTATCTGGTTTAGTTTTAGTCCCTCGTGTCATTGTAAATAGCCATTTTTTTATGTTTTCAAAGAAGACGTTTCGAGTCAGTAGTCAGCAAAAAATTGAAGCCCGAAGTAAAGGCCCTAAGTTTATATTGAGTTTGGTCGTGACTGTGTCAAGAAGGTCTAGGGTGAGTCTTTTCCATTTTTTTAGAATCCACAAATCAAATAAATCCCAATGGTCAGGTACCTGGTCTGTTGTTCTTTGCCACCTCACCGGGAGGATATCATCCCCCTTGCAGCCAAGTGTTAGCACCATCATTTTTCTAGTTAGAGTCAGTCTTAGATGAGTCATGGTCCATGTGTCAAAGTGTGTGAGGTCAGGTACTGAAGAATGAATGGGTCGAAGTCAGAAAGTGCTCAGTCTGGCCCTTGGAGTCAAGAAAGGGTGTCATAATTAAACATGTGTGGATTATAAAGATCTTTTTCCCGAAAGGTCGAGTCCTGTCAAAAAGAGGGAATTTACGTGCCAGAAGTCGAGGCAAGTTGTTAGTGTAAAGGTCACATCCACAGGTATAACAACCATCATCACCTAATTATGAAGTCAAAAAGGTCAAAAAATCATAGCGCTCATATCATGTATACTATGCAGCTCTTATCACCTGTACTTTGCACATTTCGAAGTGTACCTGTCACGCGAGTGTGCTGCCAAAATATCCAGCCTGCTTCAAAACTTCTCGTTACCATGGATTCAACATCCTCTATCATGATTCCATCCCTCGCCTGTTCGATTATAAATACCAGTCACCCGGCGTGTTTTCATTTTTCCATCCAAGTTTCTGTGTTGTTTATGATTTCCCCTACAAGTCCTAGGTCTTTTAGATGTGAGAAGGTCAATTTCCATCCGCGATGTTGTGAACCTTTTCAATCGAGATTGTCATGTCTCCTTCATTTTCAGTCACGGTCTAAATCCTGTTGGAATTTTTCACGAGCTAGTCTGTCAGGCAATAGTCCCCCTCACAATCAACTTTCCTTCCTTGGAGTCTTTTTTTGTCGTGTCGAATTGCTTTTCGCATCCATTTTTTCTGGCTCACCACCATTGTCGCAACACCTTTCCACCACGCCATAAAATTTATGTCGTGCTCCCCTACTGCTACGAGCCTACTATTATCGTTTATCACAACGTCGATCCTTTTCTGTGACAAGATTCTTCATAGCGCCTATTGGATGCACAATGAATTCTCGGAGTCATTTTCTCTTGTCGCGCAAAGTTTCCACTACTGCCACTCTGACAGGTCACTGTGAAGAATATCATTCTCCATTTGTTGTGCAAAGAGGGTGTCATATTTCATTACCGTGTGCGCAAAACAAATACACGTTTGCACCATGACAACATCCTAAGACATAAGGAAGAAGGCGCGAAGTGGCAGAGTTGTGAGGCCCAAGCCTCGAGAATTGACATTAATCAACGAGGATCCAAAGGTCGGGGCATCTTTCGAACAGGTCAGATGTATGCACTATTGCGAGAAAATCCAAGGATATAATGTGAAATTGGATGAACAATTCGCTCTTAGTTTTAATGGGTTCTGTGCGTTCATTGCAGGAATCACATTCTAGGTGACGGAGGAAACTCTTTCAGTCGCAACAGAGATCCCTTCGTGCGGTGAAAGGTGGTCTAAGGGCATGTCGTTGGATATGATATGCTATGAATTCATCAAACCAAACTACCTGAACGGGAAAATCGAAGCGAGTGTTCCGAGTCGATATCTACGGGATCCTTTTTAGAAACTCCTGAAGGTGATTAGAAAGTATTTCACTTGCAAAAGAATTTCTAACAGAATATATCCACATCATGTTAGGCTGTTGATGCATTTCACATGGAAGAGGCCTCTAAACTTACCTTTTTTCTTGCACCAAAGTCTAGGAGGAATGGCAGACAACGTCCAAGAGGAAAAAACCAGTCGAAGAAGAACTTATCCCATATCTCATTAATCAATTTATTGATAGTTGAGGAATTGAGGTGACTAGGCAAGGACTGGGACTCGTTTTTGTTTTCAGTCGACATCCCCAGGGACCCCAAAGGAGATCCCCTTCTACCCAAGGGGGAAACAGGATCTCGCAGCGTGGAGGCAGGAAGAGAGGGGGTTGCAGGGAAAGGAAAGGCAGTAGAAGGCTCATCACCCCAGCAACCAACACCCTAGAAAAGAGGTATTCCAAGGAAGAAAAAAAATCCTGGGGGGGACCAAGCTCCAAATGAACAATGCGCACAATCTGTTGCTGAGAAATTACTCATGCGTGTTGTTCGACTAGAACCCGTCAAGGGTTCAAGACGTGAAAGTTGTGAAAGACAAAGAAGGTTGGGCACTAAAAGCATGGATGTTCGGGAGGTGTCACAATAGCTAAAGCAAGCACAACTCGCTATTTTTGAGTTGTACTAGGAGAATAGAGAATTGAGAAAGCAGTTAGCGGAAAGGAATGTCGAAACATCAGTGTCGCAAAGTCGAGAAGGGAATGTGAATTGGCTCAAAAGACAGCTTAGAGAAGTGCAAGACGTGATCATTCAGCTGCGCAAGGAACAAAGGATGTCGAAGGAGAGAATCATGGAGTATTTCAAAGAAAGTGGATCAGCCATGGAGAACATCCATGCGGCTCTGACCAGTGCTCAAATGAAGTTGAAGGGGAATGTGGTCTTGCAAAGACAGGTAAAGAATATGAAAATGTGAAACTGGTCTCTCAGGAAAATGCTTTGAGTATCAAGACTGCAAATGAGGCCAGAAACATAATTGACCTGACCCCTTTTTTGTCTTTTTGAATGTGGCACGGAATTACTCTCTTCTCGTGTCCTATTTCCTACCAAGAAACAAGAAGTTATACAGACACTCGCGCAGGGGACATTCGTTGCGAAGATGTTGTTATCTCACCCACCAAAGAAGAGAAGTGTAGGCTAGACGCATGGTCATTTCGAGGGAGATGTGTGGCCCCTCCACCGTCATCGCCACTTGGAAATCACGAGTGACAGCCAATGGTCATCCATCATACCAACTCACCACATGCACACTATAGCCAGTGATCGCGCAGTAGCAACCAAAACACGTTACACTGGGTGCCAGAATTCTGGTAGAGTGCTCGATCATTCGGGTAACCTMTCAAAYGAGAAACACCGATGCATCACYCCCTAATGATTTAATCTTACTRATGACCAAACRATCATGATAAAKGCATTGGTTATGACAAGATTGTGGGCAGTTGGGTTTCCTTTTTCAGTAAGTTCCATTCGAAAGGTCATCTGACAGGGAATAGCCAAAACCAAAATTCTAGGATAAATAATTCGAGGTGTGGTATCCCAAGGGGCACAACTTTTTCTATATATTGCATMTTTTCAATGTAAGCAGGGTTGGTTGGCAAAGTAGTGTAGACAATACACTGTTGAATGTAACTTTTGAACYCGATTGAAATATAATGCAAAGATCTTGAGCCTTTGACGAAAATATTCTAATGGTGGTGGTATGATGTATTGTGATCTCTTCTATGTATGTACTRCCTATTTTATATATATYCATGTCTTTGCCATGTTTAAATCGGAACGTTTAATAAGTCTAGAATTCATCGTCCAGTGCTTTAGACTTCACCATTTAAACTCTTGTGTTTTCTTCCAAGTGATTTAGAATTCATCTTCAATGGTGCTCTAAGTTGCTTTATGTACTTTTTATCCCGCCACACACAACGACATGTGAACTGAAATATCATTGCCTACTTAGCCTTTATCCTCTCAAAGTTTTTAGCTACCAAGTCATTCATTTCTCTCTCTTTCTGGAATTTGACTCCATAGCCCAAGGTTTTGTATTTCCTTGCCAGCATGACTAGAAACATTTCACAAACGCAATAAACCTAGCTGAAAATTCAAAGCCGTGATCTCTTAAGATACTAAGTCTAAGAGAGAGCCCTCTCTAGGTCGGAAATGCTAGTTTCTGGTCTTAAAGTTGGTATGTAGGTTACCTATATCATTTGTTTCCTCAACCAAACGAATTTACAAAGTGCTAACAAAGACAATGTCTAATGCTCAGACTTAGACTGTTAATCCAAATCAAGCTAATAACTAGAAACAATGGTCATCCAAGCTCTTTAAACCATTAGACATGACAAACATTCTAGGATACCCTAGGCAAATACCCCCTAGGTATGAGAAATGGCTACCTAAATTCACTTGTAATGATGTAGCTAGCGTTGAGGATCATATGGGAAATTTTTGGGCCTTCTTTCAACTTCATCCTATAAGTGATGATGCTGGAGATTTAGCTATGAAATTGTTCTCTGGTACCCTTCATGATGGCACTAGACGACGGTACAATGGTCTCCCTGATGCTATTATTACATCCATGAACAAGTTAGAGGAAGTGATCCTCAAACGATGGAGTGTCAAGGAAGACCCTAATATGCTACTAATAACATTGAATAAAATCACAAAACCTGAGAATGAAACTATAAGGGAATTTCATGATAAAGTTGAAAGGTTGGTACAACAAATCTCGATGCCCTATCACCTTTCAGACAATTTCCTTCTCTTTCTTTACACTAAATCCTTTACAGGACAAATAGGCTTTCTCCTCAGAGACAAAACCCCTAAGACAATCCAAGAAGATCAAAAGATGGCTGCAAGGATTGAATATAACCTATCATCATCCAGAATTGAACCTTCTCCGCCCCAAGAGTCAAAATAGATGCTAAACCCAAAGTAGTCCATAATGTTGAATCTACTGCAGTTATTGGCGCTAGCTTGGCAAAGCTACAATTCACTGTCGATGGCATGGTCAAAAACCAAGAATTAATGATGAATAGAATTGTCAACTTAGAAATATCCCAACAACAATATCCTAGGCCTCTTTATAAAGGGAAATTCCAAAGAGGGACTCAAGTTTTCAAACCAAATAATGATCAAGAAATCCCTAATACTTTAGCTTCCACAAACATGGTAGAGGAGAATCCTTGGTGCTTGCAATGTAGAGATTCACATTGGGATCATGAATGTCCCCTAAACAATGGTGAACATGACCAAGTAAATATTATTGATCATACCATTGAGGCCCCACAATGTTGCCTTAATATCACAATTGAAGAACATCAAGAAGGCATGAAGGAAGTAGCCATGAAGGCTAGAATGGAGGTAATAAATAATCTTGATCAAGATTCGAGAGAAAAGTTGAAAAAACAAGAATTTCAAGTGTATACTAGACAAAAGTGAATGAACCAACCTCTCTCTATTGTACCTACAACTTCATAACCAAGAACTCTGCCTATGAATATACTTCTTCCTAAAAATCCTCCCAAAACTGACAAGGTTGATTTGAATTTTTACTTTGAGGGTGCATTGGCTAAAATGCACATGACCATTCCACTGAAGGAAGTTGTCAAGGTTCCATTTGTAAAAGAAAGGTTTGAAATTTTTTTCAAAGTATCAGATGAGCCAATGGACCCTCTTATTATGTTTCAAGCATATCATTTTAGGGTTCAATATGACGGACACCCACCCTTCTTCATGACATTATTAGTGAATAACAAATGTCTTAACAATTGTATGCTTGATTCAGGAGCAGGTGCTAATATGATGTCTTTGAGAGTCATGGAGAGACTAGGCCTAAAGGCCACACGAACTTATAGGAATGTATGCAGTTTTGAATCCAGAGCCATACCCACTCATGGGGTAGTTGAGAATGTTGAAGCACAACTTGGTAAATATCATGAGAGAATAATCCATATGGATATTGTGGTGGTGGACGTCCCTGTTGTGTGGGGAATGCATTTGACCAAGAAGTTTGTTGCAATGTTGGGAGGTACATTGGAGATGGACCTGACTTACATCAATGAACCTATGAAGAATGGGACAATAGAGCGCCTTCCAAACATGTCGATGGACAAGGTCCATGTGCAAGAAATTGACAATGATGTTGAAACTAGTGTGACACGTGAGCCGATCAAGGAAAACCTTCCTATATTTTCTCTAGAGGATTTGCCTTTCACTTCAGAGGAATATTTTGATGAGATACAATGGCCAAAGAAGAAAGAGTATAAACAGATCCAAGATCAATAAAAGGACAAGGAAGTTGGAACTGTCAAGTTACTAAAGAAAGGGGATGATGACATATTGATCAGAACAAGCCAACAAGAAGTCCTTACAGTTGAATCCCACCCAACTCCCTCAAAACAATATGCTAGAGTTATACAAGAAACAACCAAGTTTCAAGCAAAGGAGTATCAAGAGGGAGATATGGTCTAGATGTGGGACACAAAAACAAGAGAGCCTACTAATGTTAAAGGGAATGCGCAGTT
>JASDQU010587409.1:24596-40562 GCA_032191745.1 Picea mariana | reverse complement strand
GGAATGATAAACCAAAAGAAAACCATTTTCTTCAAGTTTTAGATGAACAACCTGCAATAAAATGAGAGAGAAGAAGGAATGGGAAAGAGTAGGAGAGGAGGAAAAAAACATTAACAAAGTTAACCCAAGGAAATGAGGGAGTTGGGGTTTGGGCTTACCTCTTTAGCTCTTGAAAGTTGAAACCTTTGGAAGATGGTTGCCTTTGTTCTCTCCTCCAAGCTCCTCTTTGCTCACTCTTCCAAGCTCTCCTTTGCTTTCTCCTCCAAGTTCTCACGAATCTGGACTCTCAACCTCTCCTTTGCTCTCTCCTCCAAGCTCAAGATGAAAGAATGAGGAGAATAGAGGGGAAAGAGCTCCTTTATTCTCCTCATTCTTTTCCCTCAACCCTAAGCCTAAGCTAGGCCTCACCCTAACCCCACCCTAACTCAAAAAAAAATAAAAAAATGAACTTTTGCTTAAAGATGCGGCTCCGCACGGAAGCATGCGCATTTTCCCTTGAAGCGTGTGTGAAGCACCCTTTGAAGCGTGCTTCAGAGGCAGGCGCTTCCGAATGGGCAGGAATCGAGTTTTTTGGGGCCGAAGCGTGCTTCCAAAAATTGAGTTGCGCTTCAAAGGGAGCTTTCAGGACGCACCCGTCCGGATCGAGCTTCGGGGCTTCGAAGCAGGGGGGGGGGAAGCTTCCGGTAACCCTGCAAATACCTTTGACAAATGATTCCTATGAAGCTGAGAATCCATTCAGTGCCATGTTCACTAGCTCTGCATCTTCAACCTTCTCCTCAACTGCTGCAAGTTGATCATGAACTTGTGTGACCTTCATAAGGTAACTGGTGATTGAGTCTGATCTAGTCATCACAATGGATTTGAGTTTGTTCTACAATATCATCTTCTTGTTTATTTTTTGACTATGGTAGAGACTAACTAGTGCATTGAACATCTCCTTCGCCGTCTTCTTCTTGGATACATGAGGGATCAAATGATCCTTTATGGCATCTAAGATTGTCTTCTTGGCCTTCACTTCTCTCTTGTTGTGAGATGCCAACTGCCGCGGATTTGTAGGTGGAGCCACAACGTCCTTGATAATATCCCAGAGATCATTCTTTTCTAGTAAGAGTGTAACCCTCACCTTCCACTTTAATAAATTTGAGGCACCATCTGATCTGTCCTCAAACTTGAGGCTAGCTGTTGCCATCTCTGAAATCCACTGCACAAACTCCCAAATATTGAAATAAAACTTTGAAACTCTCTAATTGCTGGTCCTTTCTTCCCTGCATTAGATTTACTGCTGCAAATCCCTGAGAATTTCAATTAGAGATCCATGCTTTGGTACCATGTGAAAATTCCAAGCCCAAGTGACTAAAGTCCTTATGATCTCAATCAAACAAGTAGATTGCTGAATTTAGTTAATGCTGAAATTAAATTTCAGATCATAGCATCAATCACACAATAGTTGGCAGTTAAATAACATAAGCATGATATCAATTTCACACACACACAGATAATTACTCCTTCAAAAACAACTTTTCTTTCCTTCAAAAAACTTACAAGGAAACCTCTGCAAGCTGCCAAAACCAAGCAGCTGCACTGTTAGCAAAAATCACGCTCTAAACTGAGCGGAACGGCCTGTTGAGAAGTATGGCTATATGGACTGTAGACCGTTGTCTGTACGACTGTATGGATCTGTATAATCCTGTTTGTACGATTGTACGGACTTTTGTACGCTGTACGAAACTGTTCCGTACATTGTATGGAACTGTACGGATCCTTGTATTTGCTGCCTGGAGACGCCTCTTTCCTACTGTCTGCTCTCTCTCTCTCTCAGTTGCTCAACCTGTTCAATTGTTCATGTGTGCACTATGTACAAACTTTCTATCTTTATACTTTTAGTTAAGACCAAACCTTAATCTATTTTTTAGATTACGTCTAGCTTTAGTTATGCATGCATGAAATACACTTTTTAGACTCAACTGCTAAAATTAAGACTTTTTACTATTTTACTAAAGTAAATTACAAAATCGAATTACTTTTCGAAAATAGAATTATTTTTCGAAAATAGAATTATTTTTTGAAAATAGAATTACTTTTCAAAAATATCTCGAACTACTACTTGCACATTCACACTGAATCTACGCGGAAGTTCTTGTCCGAGCTATAATTCTCAACATGTAATAGGCGCACAAATTTTTGATCTTCCAAAGATCCACTCATGGCAAGAAAAAACGAAATAATAAAAGAAATATATTAATGGTCTCTCACAAGTAAAAATGGTCAATGTGACAGGATCTTACAACAGGTATATGTAAGACATCTTCTGCCTAGTCTTAAGCATAAAGCTTTAAAGTAAGTTATCTGTTATATATGTATAAGGTAAAAGTTAAAACACATGATTAAAATAAAATATTCATGGAGGAATGAGGTTTGCTCGTCATCTCCAACTAACCATCATAATGTCTTGGAATCTATTGAAGAGTGTCATTTCTTGACAAGTGACACTATTTCTTAGTCCACACTATGTCTTAGTCCTAGGTGATAGCATGGAAATATCTACTAGTGTGTGAAACTTGAAAGAGCCAATGGAGGTAGATGAAATATCTCTCTACCTTTTGAACGGTGGCCTTGTAAAGACTAGTAATGAAATGCCTATTGGGTGGTTTGGAACTATAATAATATTATGACCTTTGTTAACATTGTAAATAAATAAAGTTAAGTTATAGGTTTAAGTAAAAAGCTAAAAGGTAAAGTAACTTAGGCTAGTTAAGTTAACAAGGGTAAATGGTAATTAAGTCATTATGGGACATACGCTTGTAGATTGTGGGAGTTATGTTTGAAGGGTGTATATAAAATTTTTCTATAATGAAATCATTTCATCATATTGTGCATCATTCTCTCTTCATTATTGTTTTATTATTATTTCACATGGTGTCAGAGCAATGCTAAGTTGTGGAACCTGTGAAGACAGAGACCAAAGGATGTAGACCTTAATGGAGACTGTACGGGACAAGGGATTAGGGCAGAGAGAAAGTGTGTATGGTACAGATTGTGGAGATAGGTGAGGTGAAGGATTCCTAGAGATGATTGGAATTAAAATCTGTAAGTTGAGAGGTTGCAATGCTTTATCAAGCAGACAAAACAGTGATGTGTTGGCTACTGCAGGGACTGACATAGAAGACAAGGAGTTCGTAATGCTAACTCTAAGGGCCTTGCCATCAACCTGCAATCCCTTTAAAACCTCTCTAAAATTGGCAAGGGCAAGCAGACAAAACAGTTCGTGAAGCAGATAAAACCATATTATTGTAGAAGAGGTACTTTAATTCTTTCAAAAGTGTTTTTCTATTGTGCTAAAGTAGGGCATTTTAAGAAGGATTGTTGATAAACTTTGCAAGGCCAGAATTACAGGGTCCAAAACCAAAGCGTAAAGTATCTGATTTTGCTCGTGAAGGTTGTCAAGAGCAAGAAAATATGATAAGATACGATAAGATGATTTTATAAATGTCCACAAATGACCAAGGAATAGGTCAGTGGGACTAGAGAGTACAATTAGTGGCCAGATAATTGTGGGACTGTCTAGAACACTAATAGATGCTTAAATGTTATCGAAGTAAGAAAAATATACAAGACATTAAGAGAAGGAAATGGGCATGAGCTAGGCCAAGAAGAGGTTAAATAATAAAAACCCTTAAGAGGCTCAGCGCCCAAGCTCAATATCAACATCATAACTGGAAATCAAAGTAAAGGAGAAGGAGGGAGAGGAGACATCCTCGTCTTCATCTATCACTGTGAAGGAACCAATGCAAAACTTGATGATGCCCACCAGAGAGTGCTTGAGGTTGAGAGGGCCTAGCTTCACAATCCTGGGAGGAGCAATGGAGTGAGACAATGTGTCCCTCCTAATATGAGGTCAAGGGGAAGAATATCATGATGGAGGTATGGCTTCTCAATCCAATCCAGGGGGTCCCAAACAATGAACCATATTCTTCTTTTTCAACAGTATTAGGCTTTGTCAAGGTTGCCAAGCGGCTGATGCCAAAGCTGAATTTTGGTGCTCTCTTCAATTACCAAGGCTTGTTGACCTACTTTTGTAGCTGAAAACCTTTACAAACCATTGTCTTCTACCTGTGTAGCTACTACCTTGTAATGATTATATTTTTCCCAAGTGAGGTACTGGTTTTTGTGAAATTCTACCTTGAAGTGTCATTTAGCGATCTAGCTTATGCTGAACAGATTCTTTGCTCGTATTGCTACATATGATACATCCATGTACCTCCTTAATTCTCCCATTAGGCACATTTATTAGAACATTATCTTGATGTTTTACCATGTTTACTATGTCATCCCCAAGAGCAACTTTTTTTCCCTTACTTTTACTGACATTCAATATGGCAAACCAATCTTTGGTATGTGATATGTTACTTGTGGCACTCAAGTCCATGTACTATGCATCTCTCCATGCATTCTCATTCTTATGTGAATAAGCAAAGATTTTGTACTTTTCAACGTCTCCACCACAACGACTTTATTCCTCTTTAACACAAGAATACGAATGCCTTTTCTTGTTTAATTTTGATAAATCAAAGACCTGCAAAAGTAAACACATAAATATAAATATCCCCACTTGTTGAGGTGTGTACACTCATGTGGTGTCCCTTTCTTTCTTTGCATATGGCACTCTGTGTACCTCTAGCTTCAAGTGGCCTTGTGGTGCTGCCCCCCAAGCTAATCGATTTCACTCTAGGGAGTACCCAAGGTTTTGGATCATTAATTAATTAATGGCAAAGAATGGGCTTGGAAAAAGGATGCATTGAAAATGAAGGTGCAACACACCCTCTACAAAGGCACCCATAAGTGAGATACTACAACCCCTTGTATGTCATGAATCCCATGCCCAAAAGTTTTCCCCTCATCCATAACACATCATCCACACGACTTAGAAGGAGGTCCCCTTGGGAAACACCCCTAAACTTGAGGAACGATTCACCCAATAGGTCGTTTTGTCAACCCTCCCATACTAGGGTCTTTGAGCATTAGTTTATTTTGATGATGTGGTTTGGATGTACATGCTTAGATGACTCTTTTATTGATTTGATTTACTCATCATGATGCTTTGACTTGAGATCCTTGGAGGGCGTATCTATTTGTCTTTGCAGGACCCAGCTGGTGGACAATTTTGGAGGAACAAGGTTAGCTTGGGCTTCCAGGGGGCTTGAAGCCCACAAGTTGGATGCCAAGGGTCCACATGATGGATTACGATGACTTGCTGTTGGAGGCTTAGAAGACACCTTGAAGGACCTAGCCCAACGCTCACATGCCAAACGAATTGCCTAGGAGGGGAAAAATGTCACTCTTTGGGGCTTGACGTCACCTAGGGCTAGGGTTGGTGGTGATGGAGTTGTTGTTCATTGACACTTGGCATGATTTGACGGAGGAGGCATGGATTGACCTTGGTGCATGAAGAGGAGGCTCTAGGAGCCCCAACGACCTCCACTTTCTTCTCCAACGACTTGGAAAGTGTCAAAACGTCTCCCTAAAAGGGTGACATCATCTTGTTTTAGGGATTCTAATGTGCAAAAGTGTAAATTAAATATTATTATTTGTGTAAAGGGGTAAGATAAGGGTTGTTGACCCCTTATCTTATGTTTTACCCTAATTAAGTGGACAAACTATGTTTTAAACTTGTTGTGTAAATAAAGATCATGTGAATCTCATTTCATAACATAACTCTCCCATTGTGAGAGGTACTTGGCTGAAATTTTCGCTACCCTTGGGGATTTTCTCTCTCTTTTGCATTTGTCATGGTTTACTTTTCTATTGGTGGAAGGAAGTGGTGTGCTACCTCTTGTGGAGTGTTTTTCTTGCATATTGGTGGATAATTCTTGGTAAAGTGGAAGTTTATCTTGTTGATTCTTGCTCTAGTTGAAGGGTTTTATCTTGTTATTGTATCTTTTTCTTAATTGCAAGGTTAACTAGTTGAACTTCTTGGGGAGTATAAGTGCATACAACCCCACTAAGCTCATCAATATTTGTCTTGGAAATAATTTGTTACTTAAGGAAGTGCAAGGAGAAGTAAAAGGGCTTACACCCTTCTAGCACTTTCCTAGTTAGCTTTACTTGCCTTGGGGAGTAAGAGGGTTTACACTCCCAAGGAATTAGTATAGTTAACTCTTTCTTTGACTCCATAGCCCAATAGTTAAGGCACTAATCATTTACAATTTGCATTGGAGAAACAAAATTGTTGCATTGGGATAAGTGAAAACATGAGATAATCAAATTGTTTAAATTGCCATCTCTTCTTGATGTTCTAGACTTGTCATATCCACTAGGGCGTTTTAATTGGCTAAGTATTTCTTGCTGCTGTTATAAAGTTTCATCTACAACCATCAGAGCTGCAAAAACCCTTAACACTTTCTCATTTATAACTTACTACTCAACCGTGGAAAGTTGCTAAGAGTCTGCCAAGATAATCTACTAGGCCTAGCACAGCTTTTGAGTGGACTCATTGTAAGTTTCGGTGGTTGGATTTACTGCTGTAACAACTTGTTTGCTACAGCCACAAGGCTGCAAAATATCTTTGCAAAAATCTTTTATTACAGCCTTGTTTCATTGCTAAAGTCTTGTGCTTTTATTCTTGAGTATTACTAATATTTATCTAGCTTATCTCTTGCATTGTCTATTGGACTTTTAGCAATTGTTTAGCAGGTTTAATACTTATTTTCTTGCTGATAGACATTGTTGTTTACCGCTGCAATTAGGGACAACAAGCCTAACTTGCTTGTCCACCTAACATTATACACATATACTCGGCTTGTTCTTGTGTCTCGGGCATGTATATCACTCTTCATAGGTGTTCTTATCTCTTGGCAACTATTGGTTATCACCGAGACTCTTTCCCAAGCCTTTCCGCATCTTTAGATCTTGACATTTAGAGGGACTCTCTTTCATCTCTTCACTTTCCATTTCATTTCCCCCAGGGTCACTAGGATTCCCCCCTCAAGGTGATTCTCTCACCTCTAAAGTGACAAGAATACCTGCCTAAGGTGATAGTGGGTAGGTGTTCTCTAAGTTGTCGCCATTTGGTGGTTGGGTCGGCTTTGCCCAACCTACAACTTGTGCAATAACATGAGAGGCATTGAGGAGTTGAGATACACCAATAGACACCTTGAGTTTGAATGGTCGTCGATGTTCTCAAGCTTGTTGTCCTCATCAAGAGTGTTGATGACCTTCCTAATGAGGAAGTTGCTTTAGAAATTTGTATCGTGAGTTGGATTTGATGAGAAAATGTCATATGAAAGCAACAAATCCCTTGTTGAAGTGAAAGCTTTGCATGGGAGGCATCACATGAAAGCAACAAACCCCTTGTTGAAGCAAAGCTCTGCTTGGGGGGCATGAATATTGCTAAGGGATTACAAAAAGATGCAAAGGTGCTTAAAGATAGCTAACATTGGAAATACTTGGTGAGCTTGGGCGACCAACCAACCAATAAGATACTTATAGTCTCACTTCTTCTGGGGTAGTTTCTTTCTTCGCTGCTGTTTTTTTGGAAACCTAGCATATATTACATTGTAAATCAATATACATGTACATCAAGAGTGTCACATCCAAGGGTGAAAGAAATATCACACAAAACCCCCCTTCTTCTACGAGGAAGGAGAGCTAGGATATCTGCTTTGGTTGGAATTATTGGTGTAATATGTACATGTGGCCACGACCATTCATATGTATTATTATGTACTTGTAATTATGGCTATGGCAATATTTTATTTCATTTATTTTAAGTTACCAGGTTTCAGATACGGATCCGGATGCAAATTTAGATCCGAATCCATCAGATTTTTGAGAAGCTAGAATCCTGATACGGCGGGGAAACGATAGGTACTAGACACACACACACATATATATTCCAAAGCAAGAAAAAGGCTACAATACTGATGACTACTGACTTAACCTCTATACATGTAGCTGCATCATTATGTGTAGACAAACTTGGCCACCTGAAATAACCCACTAGTGGTACGTAAGGGAGCAGACATCTAATCCTGCCAGATGCCTCTAGGTCTTGGGCTGTTAATCTCTTTCCTTACTTTCAACGAAAGTGAACTCTTACCAATTATTTTTTTTATATTTTGTAAAAATAAAACTCAAATAAAAATTTAAGAATTTTTTTTTTAAAATTTATATAACACACATGATAGTTATATAAAATAAATTAATATATTATATTTTGTAAATATATCTAAATTTTAAATTATACTTTAATATATTAATTATAAATTATAGCATAAATAATATAGCTATAACACAAATAATAATAATAATAATATAAATAAAAATAATAGCATAAATATAATATATATAATATGCAATAATATAAATATAAATATATATAGCTTTTATGCAATAATATAAATTATATATTTATAAAACTTTTATTTTATGATATCTAATAAATACATATACACTATAGTAAACATATCGTGTGCTAACCCTGTCGCGACCCTCCTAACCATACCATGTTGCGACCCTCTTAACCATTAGCGGAAATAGATAAAGATGGTGGGCCATGTCGCGACCCTCTTAGACATTTGCGGAAATAAATAAGGAAGGCGAGTTGACACTTGGAGATAGCATTGAAACTGGTTCGGGACAAATACATTCCCGCATCCATCTTTGACAATCACTGCGTGTAGTTAATAGATTCAAATTTCAAGGTACGAATTGAGCTGGCCCTCGACTAGGGATCCGTCTCTACTAGAGCATGAAATGTTTATAAAATGGATCCTGGGCAGATCTAGGCGGATCCGAATCTGGATCCGATTCGGATCCGGGAATCTGTGGATCCATCCCCTGGGGTTGACAGATCCGGTAACATAGCATTTATTGGATACTAGGTTTATGGTTAAGGCTGACCTAGTCAAACTTGATATTTAGTCTCAATAACCCTCTTGGGGTGTGCGTCCTTGTTTTGTGGGTCTATAATCCCTTCTTGAAGTGATGCTTTATTGGAGTTGTGTATAGATATAATATACAACTTAAGCTCTCATTTGCATCATCTAATATTGTAATCTTCTTGATCTAAAATACCAAGTGTTATATGCTTACCTCGCCTAATTTTGGTGTTTTTATCTTGTGATTGGCATTTTTCTCTTGGGCACAATTGTGTATTTCTTTTTTCAACACTTGTGCTTGGATTTTGCACTCCCTCTCTATCACACTAGACCTATTTCTTTCTAGCGCAATTGTGAGGAGGCTATTTTAGACTTTTGGTGAGATTTGGTTCTATCAATTCTTATGTTGACCCTTAAAATCACAACATGGTATCAGAGTGGGTGTGAGCCTTACTCTCATTTCTTTTGGTTGATTTGAAAATTGTTGGCTAATGCCATCTTTGTTACAGACTTACAATGCAGAATTAGGGTATTCTTGGATTATCTCTTTGAGGATTTTTCTAGGGGTTCTATAGATATCAACGCTAATCTAGGCTTGTGACTTCCTTCTATGGTGTTCTTTAGCACTTTTCACCCTTCTTTAGGGCCAACACTCTCATTCTTAGGGTTACCTACGGTTTTATACCTTTTAGATCTATAAAGGTGAATTTTTGAAGTTGTCATTCTATAAGGAGTCGTCATTTTGTTGTTGTTGAACCTATGGATTGAATGTGGTTGTTTTTAGATCTAAATGGGGCCAACTATAATTCTTGGGTAGGGAAAATCACTTCCCTATTGCAAAACAAAGGTCTATGGATGTACTTTGCGAGGCCGTTTCCCACTGAAGATGATGATAATTATGACCTTGTATGTTTGAAGATTGACAAAGTTGTTGGGTTGATCACTCTTCATGTTGAGCTTGATCTCATTCATCATACCAAGGATAACAAAGGTCCGAAGAAAATCTGAGATACCTTCAAAAATCTCTTTGTAATGGTGAATACTACAAAGGTCAACCTACTTGAATCTAAACTATCCAATCTCAAGATGGGTGACTTTGACATAGTTAAGGAGTGGATTGTAAGGTTTAAAAACCTCAACACTAACATTATTCATGCAGGAGGAAAAGGCAAATGAGATCTGGAACTTGTAAGTATTGTTTTGAATAATCTCTCTCTAGCAGTCAAATCTTTTGCGATTTCATTCTACAATATTCCTTTATTGTCAAGGATACCATACTACCTTCTCTTGACAAGGCTTTCTCTAATCTTATTTAAGCATCAAGTTACTTCGAGAAATATTGGTGAATTACACCCCCCCCTCCCCCGAGATCAAGCCCATCCAACCAAATGTTGTCATGACCTCTCTTAAATTTGAGTCTGATCAGGGTAAGGGGGAATGCTTGAAATCCTCTAAGAATAAAAGAGTCATATGAGGCTACTGTCATAAGGAGGGCCATCCCTTATAGTCTTGCCTTGCTCGGCTTCAGAAAATTGAAGAGATTGCAAGATCTAGAGCAGGCATTGAAGACCTACAATAAAGAGAAGAATAAACTAGCACTAGGCTAGTGCAACACTTGAAGAGAGATTAGCCAAGAGGACCACAACCCTAAAGAGATAGTGAACTTGCAAATATGCTAGATTAGATAAGATAGGATAAGTTAATTTTATTAATGTCCAAGAAATTACCACAAAAGTAGGTCAATGGGACTTAGGAGTACGTCAATGTCAATAACCAAATGGGAGTGCAAAAGCAATGTCCTATACAAAGACCCAAGTACAACAAAGCACGGCACTTGATAGGCACCCTTAGGCAAATCACTTTATGAAGATGAAAAAGAATCATGCGATGATAAATTACTAATGGTAGTTGTGTATATATACACAACTTAGGACATAGGGCGCTTTCCCAAGAGGGGTTATGAGCCTACATGGACATGGTTGGCCTTGGTCAAACTTAGAAATATAATAACGATTACAAAATAAGGTTGGGCATAGCCAAACCTAGAAATATAATAATGATTAGAATATATGGTCAGTCGTGGCCAAAAGTGAAGCTTATATCTTTTTCACCATGTTCAACGACATTAATTCCTCCTTTGGAAATAATGGGTTAGGGTCCTCATGTTCAATTACCATGCTTAACGATACAATTGGATGTTGGATCAACCTCCATTTGAACGGTTGTAAAATGGGTGCTGGTTGAAGTGTTAAACAAAATAGTTTAGAATTCACTTTGAACCAAAATTGTTTATTATTTTAAAGTTTAAACAATACTAAGTAAACAATTTACCAATGAGATCCAAACCTTTCAACTATGTCATTTGGAGTTTGAGATTATAATTAACAAACAACAAATCATTTTTGTTTCTGGGTTATAACCAATTGCATTTCATGTACTGTATATGTTAAAAAAGACTCCAATTTCTCCCACAACCAATTTCAAGATTCAAATGGCGAATCTTTGAAGCTCAGGAGTGCGTCTGCCAAAATTCTCCCACGATTTCCATGGCATTGCACGTACATGACATAGTATTACAATTTATTATAAAATTAACAAATAAGAATTCAAGATTAAAAAAAGAGAAATTAGAATCTAACAAGGAGATTGAAATTGGAAGGTAGAATCTGGTAGCATTCCCTTTCTTTCTTTGATCGCAATGCTGATGTAAGAGTAAAACAATCCATTTGCGGCCCTAAATTCCTAATGCTATTGAAGAATTCTCCAATGAGAAGCATCATCATGTCCGAAATACACTCAATGCAGTTGAACAAGCCTGTCTTCAAAGTTCAGCTACGTGTCTGCACAAATGTTTGGTTCATAATGTAACACTGGGTTTAGTTATTACCGAGCATCATGCAAAGGCCTATGGAATTGATTTGTCTACCTATTGTCAATGATCTCTCAGAGTGAAAAATGATTGTCTTGATTGCCTCCATAGGTGGCTATAATTGCTTCCTTGGCCCTACCCATAGCTTCATAGAGGTAGCCCATTGCAGGTTTCTCACCATCCACCATCTGCAAGACTTTTATGAGTGGCTTAGAAAATGTAATGGCTTCCTCAACATCCCTTTAAAAACCCTTATGATATGGCAAGATTTGCAATTTGAATGCCCCCTGGGGGATTTGCATATTTTGTTTTTGTCCACCCACCAGACACAAACATCCTCTTCAAATGTAGTTTTTGTGAAACAATGCATTTTGCAAGGCAATGATGTGGCAAATCTAGTGATGGAAGGACAAACAAGCTCTACATCATGCTGAGTACCCAGGTATGGCTGTAAATATATATTGGTTAATGACTTGGCCATTTTTATAATTTCTTGGACACAAAAATGTTTGCCAATATCTGATCAGGTCTATAATGGGCTGCACGTGGGGTCCAAAATCTGGTGGGGCATCTCTCCACTGTCCATCAATGTAATTCCAGCAACCACTTGGTTGAATTATCAGTGGTAACTTGAACGACATTTTCCATCCCTACCTCTAAAATAACTAAAAACAAGCTCCTTCCTTTTGTGTAGGTCCACATAATGCTGAGTACCTTCGTATGGTTTTAAATATATTTGGTTATGGACTTGGCCATTTCTTCAATTTCTTGGACCTGAAAATGTTTGCCAATATATCAAATCACAAAGAATATATATATTATACACTCTTTACCTGGTCAGATGCATCTACAGATTTGAGGAAGATGGTGCCCTTGGGTCAAGAGACTAGAAACTTGAGTAAGGTCTTGTTTCTTCTGTCGGTCCTCCCATCTGACATAATAGTGGAGTCAATGACTCCATGTTTCACATACATTCTTGGGGCCTCATTCACATCCCTAACTGTGTCAGCCAACATATCAGTTCATAAGGCTTCATGAGAAAGGGTTTTGGAGCTTGGCAAGCAATGACAATAGCATCTGCCAATAGGGGTCCTAGATGCATTGAAAGGAATCACTGATTAAGACAAGAAGTTCTGAATTTCCTTTTTGGATTGGTTATACATATTTTCCCTCAACCCATGCTATCCAAGGTAGGTTGTGTTAGAAAATCAAGGGAAAACTAGAACAATAGTATTCTTTTAAATTTATTCACTACAGTAGATATAGATCAACAATCAAATCAAAATTTCTGAAGTAGACTAAATACAATGGATCTGAACATTAAATAAACCTTTTCTTAATTAAATCTGATCATGAACAGATTTGATCATTAGGAAAACAAGAAACAATTCTGAACATCAACTTAAACAAGCAACAGATCTGATCATTAGCAAGAGTAAACTCTAGACATTACCTTAATCAAAACAAAGAACAGATTTACCTCAGATGCTTGCTGCTGTCCTCTTTTCTGTATGCTCAGAAAAAACTATAAAGGTCATGGATCAAACCCTCAAGGGTAGATCTCATCATGATCTATGTGGACAGTTTTGCCAAGAAGAACTAGGTAGGTTTCAAAAAACAATCAACATACTGAACATTAAGTAGGGCTGATATAAGAACCCCAAAGACCAAACTAGAGGCTAACAGAAAACCCCTAACAACCCAAACAAAAACTGTCCAAAATATATAAGACTGCTACAGCAAATAGGCAGCTTAGGGAAGCAGTCATAGGGCTGTCATATCAGGCCCTAGAGGCTGGAAATGAAACCCCTAACAAAACTGTCCAAAAGATGTAGGACTGCTACAACAAAGGACTAAAATAAAAGGCAGTTATATTGCTGCCTCATCCAACTCAGAATAGGACACTAGGCTGTAAGTTAGGGCAGCCCACAGGTGACACCTACACAAGAGGCAGCAAAACATACACAGGTGACACTAGCAGCAAGGAGAGTAGCACCAACAATAAAAGAAAGGTGGCAGTAACAGAAAGCACCAACGACAGCCTAAGGGAAGACAACACCTAGCAAGAATTGACAGCAGACTGGAGTGGAAGAGAGGAGGGCCGTAGCACTAAACCAACAACAGAAGGAAGCCGCACCACATATATCAGCAGCAGAAGGAAGCCACACCACATATACCAGCAGCAGAAAGAAGGATCAGCACCATGAATCAGCAAGGAGAAACAGTCCCAAGGAAGGGCCGCACCCTAAACCAGCATACAAGGAGGAAGCCGTACTAAAAATCAACAAGAGGATAAACTCCAAGGAGGCCAAACCCTAAACTAAAACTGAACAAGAGTAGCCGCAGCAAAATCAGACCAAGAGAAGTGAGGGAGGAAGAATGAGAGAGAGAGAGTGAGGGGTAAGGTTACTTTTATAGTTTAGGAAGGGGTTTAGTGTTAGATAAATTAACCCTACCTTTTAGGTTTAATTAAAACCCAATTAAAAAAAACAAAACAAAACAATTAATATTTTAATTAATAAAAATATTAATTGGAAAGTCAACAAGTCAAAGTGACCAGAAAAGACCAACACCACAAAAGACATTAAGAAGGACGTGGCCCAAGCAAGGGGAGGCAACAAGACAAAGTCAAAGGGGTCTTCTTCAATGGCAAGATGTCCACATAAGTCTCATGATAACTTATAAGCTTTTATCATCCCAACATAAGAGGAATGTCATTGATGTGATCATGTCCTTCTTCTTTAACTGCTCCTAGGTCTTGTTATTGCACAATCTGAACTTGCGCAAAGCCCAAGGCAAGTGAATGCAAGATTGGCGTAACAGGGAGTGACCTATCACTGTCACCTTAATAGGAAACCCCTTTCTGTTTAGAAGCATATCAAAGTTATCTTAGGGGAGATGTCCCCAGTGACCTAAAGGGCTCATAAGACTAAGACAAGGATGCAAGAAACCCCCCCTCTCACTGGTCACTCAAGTCAAAAGGTTCTTAAGGTCTTTAAGGGATGAAGCAACGGTAAAAATGGAGTGTACTTGCCCAAAACAAGACAACAAAGAAAATATGGCAGCTTTCAAGTACAAAATATGATATGATGTTAGTGCTTCTTAAGACCACGAACCTTCAAAAAATAGGTTAGCTGATATAAAATTGCAGCAATGTAATAGTTTATAACAACAATAAGTATTTTATAACAGCCGCAAAAAATATGCCTTGAAATTGCTTGAAAAAGACAAGAAAATGTAGCTTTAACTAGGTTGAATGATAATTAATTGTCGCAAGCAAATTTGACAATGTCTAGCTAGCATTTAATGTCACTTATGCAGAGAATTTGCTGCAGTTAGATGGCTGTAGCAATCTTTTGTAACAACAACAAATTCTAGTGCTCAAAATTGCAAGGAAACACCAAGTAAACTTAGCTTAGCATTTATCTAGTAGATTGACTGGCAATTGTCACAAGCAATTTTTGAGTGAGCTAGGTGCAAGTTATGTAGGTGAATGCAACAAATTAACATGAATTAGTATGGCTGTAGCAGTGATTTGCAACAACAACAAGAAGTTAGTTAATGAATTAGTCTAGTTAGGGGTTAGTAGAAGTTAGCAAAAACTTCAAGGAAGAGAGTTTCAGTCTTTAATCAATCCTTCAATAAGAGAGAGGCTAGAACTAGTGCCTTCTAGGGCTTATGGAGTCAAGTAGACGACTTCTTCTAAGGTTGCAAATCAATTTTGATAGTGCACAAAAGTCGAAGAGGAATGCATAGGAGAAGTAGTAACTTAAGTCCCCCTATGCATTTTCCTCAAGAAAAAAAGATACTAGGGTGTAGGCAATTCTAGGCCCTAGCACCTTGCTCTCCTTAGGCTTCTTATGGGATAAAAACTTAGGCAAAGATAACTAGGTCAAAACCTTAGAGTGCTAGGAAACTAGGGCTCTAGGGTTTTACTAGTTACTAGATCAATTCAATGAAAAGCTTGGCAAATAGAAAGTAATAAAGTAGCAATTTAAGTTCCTTACTTCAAGTATTAAGCATATCATGTAATTTCATAATCTTGTATGAGCAAATAAAACCACACATAAACCATTCAATAGATGACAAAAAATGCAGATTTTACCTACTTGCACCAAGAATAATCATGAAATACCATGCAAGATCACCATAAAAGCTTCCAAGATTGATCCAACTTGCAAAAAATCAGCCTTATACAAGAGTGTGCCTCACAATTTCAGC
>JASDQU010587408.1:45025-61595 GCA_032191745.1 Picea mariana | reverse complement strand
AACCAATTCGATATGGTCCTTTCAAGATTATTGACAAGATTGGTAACAATGCTTTTCGTTTAGATTTGCCTCCTTATATGCAAATGTACGCAGTTGTTAAGGTTGAGAATTTGAAATTGTATGAGCCTCCTTTGATTGATGATCAAGGAGAGAATGTTCAGATTCATTCTATAGATGATTTTTCCCCAGAATATCTTACAGAACTGCATGAAGACATAATCCTTGACAGGAGAATACGAACTTCAAAACGAGGAAATGTGGAGTATCTTCGAGTTGGTATTAAAGGTACAAATCCAAGAAAATCCAAGTGGATTGCGGTTGGAAAGGTGAGGGAACTACAACCTCATCTTCAAATAGACTAAAAATAGTCTTTTGGAGGTCCAAAAGCTTTTCAATGGGGAGGTGTGATCCAGGGGATCAAATTTTGCTCAAAAATTCAAATTTCTTGGAATCACTTCAAATCAAATGAGAGCGTAGGCCTCGTTGTTACGAACCCAACGCAACTCGTTTGGGTTCAAACAGACGTCGGGAGCGAGAGATATCGCGTTCTGTTCAAAATAACAAACAGTCAAAAAAGGGATGCTGACTATACAGTCCGTACGGTTGTTGACGTGGCAGTCCGTATGAAACATGGCAGACATTTGTGTGGACAGTTGGCATGTGACATGGCATGTTTGTAGTGAACGGGATGGCGACATGTGGCCTAGTCAATGGCCGCCACGTGTCATATATACATTGGTTTAAAATTATGTTGTTGGTTGGAGTCGACCTCGCGACCTCCGGGTAGGGGGGAGAGACTTGGGAAGAGCCGCCAACCGGTGCACCACTGGTTGGTCCTTGTTATATATATGGAAATATATTTATATATGTTTGCATATGTGGATAGTTGGGGCGTGACCGGGCTGGGGATTAGCCCCAACCCTTGGTTGCACATTGCGTTAACATATGACCCATTGCTATACCGTTTGGGGCGTGCGTGGTTGCATTTTGATTTGGTTTCAACGGTTATAAAAACGACCCGCCACTTGTCCTTTAACCATTGGCTTGTGGAAACGAGGGCCTATGTTTGCACTTGTGCGCGGTCATATGGATCATACGACCTTGCCCTTGACGGTTAGGGGCTAGGTGCGCCCGTATCATCCTACAGTTTGCATGGTTCACGCGGTTGCGTTCGGTGCTAAGTTTTTACGCTTAAATATGCGTGTGGGCTAGGTTGAGCCAACAAGAGTGCGTTTTGTAGATGGAGAGACATCAAATTTGAAGGGGGACTTCCAGGAAGCCTATCTTCTTCAATTTTTGGCCAAACGAGGTGCCGAAAAAGCCCAACTAGGGGTTTTTGGACGTTCTGAAGCCATTGGAGTAGTCTATTTGGCATTTTGAGCATTGTAAAGCACATTTTTGAGCACTTTGAGAAAATAATACAAATGATCCATTGGAAGCTGTACTAGGAGATGTAGCCCAAGAGAGGGGTGAACTCCTTTATCATTTGTTGTGTTATGTGTTTTCTGTTCACTATTATTTACTGTTGTTTATATGCATCTTGAATGACCAAATTCTATTAAATTTGTGTTGCAAAGTTGATCCATTTGCATTTTAACACATAAATTTTACTTGCAAATAATTTCAAGATACAAGTCTTCTTCATTTTTAGATCATCTTGAGTTCAAGTTTGAATTTAAATTGTTTCCCAAATGCTTGTTGTATTATTGTTCCAGATATCAAAGAGGCGAGACGGTTGAGAGTAAAAGATGCATCGGTTTCTCTCTTTCCAAAGATGCCAAATAATAAGACCTGGCATAAGTTGCCAGATTCTATTTAGAATTGGGATTTTATATTCCCTAGATCCCCAATTTATTATATTGCTCGAAATGTTAGTTCTGTCACACTTTGTTTGCCTCGTGATTGTTGTGGCTTGGTCCCATGTAATGTCCCCACTTTGGGATATCATCACAGTGCAGAGGTTTATGATGACTAGAGTAGCCAGATGGAGGTTATAGCGAGTGTAGGGGTTATTGAGAGGCATTGTGGGGTCCATCTTGCATTACTCAGCATATTTCATCATTATGATCCATTTCGCATAGGTTGGCTTTGGTTCCCTTGCATTCTGACGATTTCCATGATTTTGACTATTTTGGACTATAAGTTAATTAAAGTCACTGAAGAGGTCATTTTGGGCACATTACTTGGAGGAACCTCTCAGTGTAATAGCTCATTGGAATCGGGAGGAGCAACACTACAGGATGAGATGGCTAGAAGTGACTTTTAATGGCCAGGGAAGCCATAAGGAGAGATAAGGCGCTTTTCAGAGGTAAAAAGGTTAATTAATTAATTAAAGTGATTTAATTAATTAATTAAATATTAATAAAATGAAAGTCACTTGGAGGGAGAAGATGAGCCAAAAAGTATAAAGGAAAGGCAAGGGCCTCTACTCATAAATCATGTATGATCATATTTTCATATCTGGCTTCTAGCTAGTGAGCCCAACATTGGGGGGTTTTAGGGTTTTGACTTAACAAACCCTAGAGGACGATTCAATGGTGAAAGATTCCACCTAGCTTTTCCCAAGGTTGGTCTCGGAGATGCAATACACTCCCACACCATTCTAGTTCCATATCTACTCAGTGGCAGGAGGATTCCACATCAGTTACTTGTGCAAATAGAGAGGGGGTGCACCAGTTGGGGGTTTCCAGCAAGGGGGGCGCACAATTCTTGGAGAGATATTCATTGTAGGTGATTGGCAGGGCTTTTGGAGATTCTACCACTTGGGTATTCATTGCAGGGCTTTGGACATCAGATCTAGTCCATTCTTGAGGATTTATCATTACTAGATCATCATCTATAGGTTGGGACGGCTTTGGGAGAGAGAGGACGATTTGGTGATTCAGTGATTTGCAGATCTAGGAGGCTATACCTTATATATTATCTTGAAACTTCTTCTAGTGGTTTGTGATTGCCCGATCTATCATTTTGGAGAGTTTCATGAGATTTGGAGGCCTCATTCACCCATGCCGAATTATCTAGGGTTTCAAGCATCCAAGGGGGCGCACCATTTAGAGGAGTTCAGATCCACAGGGTTTGAGAGTGACTTTGGAGTTTTAGACACCTGGGTTGCCCTTATAGTTGCCCAATCTATCAGTTGGCATATTTCTTGGGGTGATTGGGCACTTTTGGTAGCAGGGCCGAATTGTTGAGGAGCTTCAGCATTCCAGTAGGACGTGGCAACATTCAGTTAGGGCTTCTGCACTTCATACGGCCAGATCTACCTTGCTATTGGTCTTCATCTCTTATCCATCCTTTGGAGGCTTATTTTGTATTGTCGGGATATTTTTGTAGCAGCTCATACTTGTATCTTGGAGCCATCTGTTGAGCATTCCAGATCAGCATCTTCATTGTAGCAGGTTTCTCTATTTCATGAATAAAATTATTTTGGGGATGTTTTGGCTTGTCTATCATATTGCATATGGTTGAGGTATGTTCCATGGTTATGTCTTCTTGTTTATAGCTGCATACACACATATTAACACATCAGTAAACCCTAAGGCCGAAATCAAGAAGCCATTCAACAATTAACACATCTAAACAAGTAGGGCTGCAAAGTGTTTGACGAAATGCCACAACAAAAAAAGTTTTATAGGACACCAAAACCGTGATGATCTTGGCATAACTGGCTTGGGATCATTACAGTGGTATCAAAGCTTAGATCTCTTCCAGCCAGTGGGGATTAGTAGAGCTACAATGAATATGAATATTGATAGGATTTTGGAGTGTGAGAGGGAGTATGAAACCATCAATAATTTTAAAGGGATACTAACATTCCAATGGTTCCTATCCTATAAAAATCCTAGCTGGAGAAAAAAAGAGATTTCACGTTGGGTCAATGGAATGGAGGAATTCAGAGCAGTCGTAGCTAAATTGAGGGAAGCACAGAATAACCCCACACCTAGTAGGAGCATGCAACCTTGCTACAGTTGCAAGGTGCCTTGGGAACCATATCATAGGTGTAGGGGAAAGGGTAAGACGCACATCATTGAGGTATGATGTGACAACGAGGATGAGGTGTGTGAGGAAACAGAGGCTAGTGATTATGACATGTTTGAGGAGGATAGTGACTCTTGCACAGAGACTAGTGATTCTGACACACTTGAGGAGGACAGTGACCCTTGCACACTTGTAGATACTAGTGATTATGGCACGCTTGGGGAGGATAGTGACCCTTGTGTAGTGAATAAACAGTTGGGGGAACAGGATGATAGCACTTGCATTTCAATAGACATATCACATGGTTTTGATGACCCTACACCGCAGCAAAGTGGAGACACTAGTGGGGAGCCACACGTCCTAGCACCTATACTTGATGATCTTCCTATGGTGGTCGTGACATATTCATCACCTTTTCATACACCCATGATAGCCACATGACATGAGGATATCAATGACATTTCAGAGGTGATAGAGGAGCCTAGTGCGAGGGATGCACACCATGGACATATAGATCCACAGACCCAAGGAGAGATACATGACTTGGAGACAGTGGATATCATATATACTTATCAGCATGAGGATATTGAGTCACCTCTTTTGGACACTCCAATAGATGAGCAGATTATGGAGACTGACAGGTTGATGGGACACTCACTTCCAGGATCGACCTGCATTGATGAGGATGCACTCTTTAGCAGTTAGGATGACCATAGCACATGTCTGGATACATCTATATGGGATCCAGGCGCATATGATAGTAGCATGTTGAGTGCACAGGAGGATACAACTGCTCACAACAGATACAGTATGATTCAGAGGGAGCTAGCAGTTGAGGATGATGTGCAGTTACGTATGGGCAGACCCAGTGGCATAGTAGAGATTAGGCAGTTCAACACTTTATCTTCCGCATAGAGTGTTGTTGAGGATTTTAGTGATGGCACTAGCAGTGAGAGGCATGAGGTGGTACCTCAACATGACTATGGTTAGGAGTCACACCACTTAGCAGGACAATTGAGAGTTAGTGAGGCTATGATCATGACAACCACTAGATGTTTTGATGACACACATGCATTGGTGGCCGATTACTGCTGGGAGGCATCAATGGCACATGGTAGTGTAGATGAGGGATTTTTCATGGATGACTTTCATACTGTCAGGGAGAGAGTATCTATGATGAGGACCGATTACCAACAGTTGTTGACTGACAGGGACTACCTATTGAGGATGGGTGATATGTATCATGAGGCTATGAGGGAGAATGAGTTGGAGATGGACCGACTCACTCAGGAGTTGGAGAGCACTCGAGGATTCTTGAGAGGCACATAGACAAACCTTCAAGAATCAGAGTCTAGCTCAGATGAGTTGCTTGAGAAGATTTGTCAGAGATCCACTTCATCTGTCTTAGTGGACACTTAGATGTATCAGTCGGTCACATTGATAGAGGATGTTGGTGATCTAGCAGAGGAGCACCATTTGATGGAGGACACTTAGATTTGTGTTCCGAGAGCGGTTGACCTCCATGTAGAGGTTGAGCCAGTAGTACGCCCAGGATCTATGATGAAACATGATTCTACGGGAGGCAACATGAGTATGCCGGAGCATACAGTGATGAGTGATAACCCAAAAGAACATGCCGAGATGTATGGTGGGATTCAGAGGGTTGTACTGCCTTGCAGGGTGGAGACATACTTAAGGGAGCATGCAGATGCCACTCCTTTGCAACATCAATGGTTATGAGATATCACCTTCACTGTTTCAACAGTTGCATGGGTGATGAGAGATGGAGATCAGTCCACCAACAGTTGGAGGAATTACTTCTGGTTGTACCTGATGGTTGGGGTTTTGTGATGGCCACAGGTAGACGTGCTCTTGGTCGAGTCCTTGGGATTGAACGAGGTAGGAAACATTTTTCATTCCTATGGTCAGCTACATATGTCTTTGTTATCCCTTCCCGACACTTTTACCTTAGACAACATCATGAGGAGGGATAGGCCGTGGCAGAGGAACTGGGGAGTGGCTAGGCCGAGACCACCTGACAGGGGTACTTTTACAGCATCTAGCAGGATAGAGGTGGATCGTCATAGGAAACTAGCAGAGACTTGGTGCATGATGGTGAGAAACACAAGCCAGATGATAACAGATGAGCACAGAGGGCTTCCGACAGTGATCAGTCTGACACAGGGCCAGTTAGAGGAGATTGGAAGTGATAAAATTCTAAGTTCACCATGGGATCCGGGTGCTCATTTGGCTAGCAGGATGTCTTACTACAAGGTGACCTATGTTGTGCTAGAGAGCTACATATACCACCATGGGTTGGTTTGGAGTGGGTTTGCAGGGATTTGTCCTATGGAGCGAGGCATATTTTCACTCTTGGTTATCATGATTGGACGTGTAGATGGGTGGACAGGTACTTCCTCTACAAATATGTCTTTACATGTACAATTTCGGGACAGTAGGTTTGATGGTCACTGGTATTTCATCTTGAGGATCCAAGAGAGGAGGGTCCATTATGTATGCAAGGGGTTGACAGTTGTGGTTAGAGTGGTGCAGTGCCAGCATGATGATCTTCGATAGAGATTAGCATGGGACCCAGGGATTGCAGGATTGAGTATTTCACTGACTGACAGGGGAAAGTTATTCTAACTTTCCATTGAGCTTTAGTATTGAGAGGAGTGCATCGCTTGCGGGTGTCTCACGGAGGTCTTGCAACACCTCATTCTGGAATCAACATGTATAGTTGATGGAGGCCATGTGGATCTTGGTAGAGACTTGGAGGATGGACTCATTCTGAGATGAGGCCATGTGTCATATGTAGGAGACTCACAGAGTTGGTTTATTTTAGGATTATGCTTCCCAAGGACTAGAAGTTCATGACTTGGCATGGAACCCAGGGGGAAGAGCTTATGAGTGTTCATCTTTCGATGGGTTCTATTGTGTATCCCACAGGTGGACATGGGATCCTGGTATTTTATGTGAGAGGATTCGATTATTCTTGAGGACAAGCAATTTTCTAGTAGGGAGGATTGTAATGTCCCCACTTTGGGACATCATCACAGTGCAGAGGTTTATGATGACCAGAGTAGCCAGATGGAGGTTATAGCGAGTGAAGGGGTTATTGAGAGGCATTGTGGGGTCCATATTGCATTATTCAACATATTTCATCATTATGAGCCATTTCGCACAGGTTGGCTTTGGTTCCGTTGCATTCTGACGATTTCCATGATTTTGACTATTTTGGGCTATAAGTTAATTAAATTCACTAAAGAGGTCATTTTGGGCACATTATTCGGAGGAACCTCTCAGTGTAATAGCTCATTAGAATTGGGAGGAGCAACACTGCAGGATGGGATGGCTAGAAGTGACTTTCAGTGGCCAGGGAAGCCACAAGGAGAGATACGACGCTTTTCAGAGGTAAAAAGGTTAATTAATTAATTAAAGTGATTTAATTAATTAATTAATTATTAATAAAATGAAAGTCACTTGGAGGGAGAAGATGAGCCAAAAAGTATAAATGAAAGGCAAGGGCCTCTACTCATAAATCATGTATGATCATATTTTCATATATGGATTCTAGCTAGTGAGCCCAACATTGGGGGTTTTGAGGGTTTTGACATAACAAACCCTAGAGGATGATTTGGCGGTGAAAGATTCCACCTAGCTTGTCCCAAGATTGGTCTCGGAGATGAAATATGCTCCCACACAATTCTAGTTCCATATCTACTCAGTGGAAGGTGGATTCCACATCAGTTACTTGTGCAGATAGAGAGGGGGCGCACCAGTTGGGGGTTTCCAGCAAGGGGGGCACACCATTCTTCGAGAGAGATTCATTGCAGGTGATTGACATGACTTTTGTATATTCTATCACCTGGATATTCATTGCAAAGCTTTGGACATCATATTTAGTCCATTCTTGAGGATTTACCATGGCTAGATCATCATCTATAGGTTGGGATGGCTTTGAGAGAGAGAGGACGATTTGGTGATTTGGTGATTTGCAGATCTAGGAGGCTATACCTTATATCTGATCTTGAAACTTCTTCTAGGGGTTTGTGATTGCCCAATCTATCATTTTGGATATTTTTAGGATATTTGGAGGCCTCATTCACCCAGGTTGAATTATCTAGGGGTTTAGGCATCCAGGGGGGCACACCATTCAATGGAGGAGTTCAGATCCATAGGGTTTGAGAGTGACTTTGGAGTTTTGGGCACCTGGGTTGTCCATATAGTTTACCGAACTATAAGTTGGCATATTTCTTGGGGTGATTGGACACTTTTGGTAGCAAGGCCGAATTGTTGAGGAGCTTCAACATTCCAGCAGGACGTGGCAGCATTCAGTTAGGGCTTCTGCACTTCATACGACCAGATCTACCTTGGTATTGGTCTTCATCTCTTATCCAGCCTTTGGAGGCTTATTTTGTATTGTCAGGAGATTTTTCTAGCATCTCATACTTCTATCTTGGAGCCATCTGTTGAGCATTCCAGATCGGCATCTTCATTGTAGCAATTTTCTCTATTTCATGAATGAAATCATATTTGGGATGTTTTGGCTTGTCTATCATATTGCATATGGTTGAGGTATATTCCATGGTTATATCTTATTGGTTATAGTTGCATACACACATATAAACACATCAATAAACCCTAAGGCCAAAATCAAGAGGCCATTCAACAATTAACACATCTAAACAAGTAGGGTTGCGAAGTGTTTGACGAAATGCCACAACCAGAAAAGTTTTAAAAGACACCAAAACTGTGATGATCCTGGCATAATTGGCTTGGGATCATTACATCCCAGATCTGATTACTGACTTGACATTAGTTAAAAATACGTTCCATGATTTCTTCATGTTGGTTGCATAAGTGGCAAATGGAGGGCCCAATGAAGCTCCGTTTCCTTAGGTTATCCCAAGTGAGGAGTCTATTCTATACCAGGAGCCAAAGAAAGGTGGAGACCTTTGGCGAAAGTTTGGTCTTCTAGATTATGTGCCAAATGTGATCTTTTTCCTGATTGTCAAAGTTCTCTTGAATCTGATAGGCCTCCTTGATTTGAAAGTACCTGTCGTGGAATATCCTCAGTAGAGGATGTCTTTGTCCATGCTGATACAAATTTTCCTATTGCCCACGGTTTCTATCCAAGGATGCATCTCGAAATTGCCCGGTAGATAGAGATATTGAGGAAGCACTTTCCAACTCCGCCAAGGGGTGTGGTGTTTGGTGTTAAGGCAGAGATCAACTACTTTGAGGCTTCTTAACTATGGAAGGTATGTTTGGTAGGGGGTTAGGTTGTTTAGTGATTGCAAGGGAGGGAGTTGTTGCCAGGTGTTTGTCTAGAATTGATAACTTTTTCCATTTCTAACTTCCTAGAAGGCGTGCTTTTGGATGAGTGGGTGATTGCGCCAGGCTGCATTCCAAATATTAGATCCATGGATATGATCGTTGAGCCTTATGAGTTCCTCCTGTTGTATATAGGGGTTGTATTTGTGCCTCCAAAGTCGTGCCCATAGTTTCTCTCCCATAACACTGTTGATTTTCCCTGGATCACAGAGCCCCAAGCCCCCTAGAGTTGTGGGTTTGTATAGCTTATCCCAACTAACCAAGGACCAAGTTTTTCCCTGTTTGTGGCCATGCCAGAGGAAGTTTCGTTGATGATTTCTTATGCTTTTTATGACTGTTTGTGGACCTGCCAAATTTGAAAACATGTATGTCGGGATGGCTTGAAGCACCGATTTCAGGAGGAGGAACCTCGTAGGGAGATTAAGGGTTCTAAAGGTCCAAGAGATGAGGCGATTGGATATTGAGAGGATAAGGGAGTTCTAGGAGGTATTATGAGCTACTAAGTCTGTCATGAGTAATCTAAGGTATTTGTATGGAAGGGAGCACCGAGGGATGTCAAGGAGGCGAGAGATGTTTCATTCGACTATTGTTGGTGTGTTGAAGAAGAAGATATATGATTTCTCCATATTAAAGTTGGTATTAGAGGCATCATTAAAGTCTTAGAGTGTGGTGCGGAGTTTGGAAACTTCCATGGAAGTGGGGGTGTTAAGGAGAAAGGTGTCGTCAATAAACTGGCTGTGAGAAGATGTTTGTTGGAGCCCATGTATAGAGACACCTTGTAGGGTATCATTAGCGATTGAGGTGAACAAATACCTCCCTAAACCTTCTGCCAAGATCACAAAGAGGAAAGGGGAGAGTGTGTATCCTTGGCGGATGCCTTGAGTGGGGGAGAAAGGCCTGTAGGGAACACAATTGATTAAGATAGAGAAAAAGACAGATGAGATGAGTTTCACGATCCAATCTATCCATTCCACACTGGACCCAAAGGCTAAAAGGATGGAGTGCATGTATTTCCAGCTTAGTTTATCAAATGATTTAGAGAGGTCAAGTTTTATGACCATACCTGGAGTACGAGTAGTCTTGAGGGAGTGGATGATTTCATGCACCAGGATTACGTTGTCCATGATGTGTCACCCCTCCACATAACCTGACTGTTCCTTGGAGATGATACAAGGGAGTATGGGTTTGAGCCTAAGAGCTATAACTTTTGTTACGATCTTGTAGATGACATTACAAAGCGTAATCGACTGAAATTGTTTTGGATTGGTGACATGCTCCTCTTTAGGGATTAGAGTGAGGAATGTGGCGTTAAGAGCTAGTAACACTTTCTTTGAGGTTTTGGATTCCTCCACCAGTGCGCAAACCTCTTCTCGAACAATTTTCTAGCAGTAATGGAAGAAATTAGTGGTAAAGCCATCCGACCCAAGTGACTTACTTGGTGGTATTTCCTTGATAGGCTGATCAACCTCCTCTTGCATGATCAGTCTCATGAGGGATTTATTTTGCTCTGTGGTAATGAGGGTGGGGATATGCTGAGTGATTATTCTAATGGTTGGTGTTCTATCCAAAGGGGGTTCTGAGAGAAGTTCTTTGTAGTAGCTTACTAGCTCAACTTCAATGTCTGCATGGTCCAGTAGAGTGTTTCCCATGTGAATACTCAAGCTTTGTGATGTGGTTGATTTACCTTCGGTGGATTATGGAGGTTGATTTACCTTCTGTGGATTATGGAGCGATGGAAGCACTTTGTGTTTTTTTCTCCCTCCTTTAGCCATTGAACCTGATATTTCTGCTCCAAAGAATCTCCTCATGTTTGTGTCTTTCTGCAAGTTTCTTATTTATAGTAGTTTCCTCTTGTAGCAAGGATTTCGAGTATTCCGAGACCATGGAATCTCGTTGAACCTCCTCCAGACGTTGTTCAAGGGCCATTTTTGCAAGGAAAATTTCCCCAAAAACATTTTTATTCTAATCCTGGAGTTGTAGTTTGAAATTTTTTAGGTGTTGTTGGAATTTGTTCGTCCATGTGCCACGTTCAATTTCTGTGTTGGCCCACCAGGTTCGAGAAAGTTCCGAGAAGTTAAGGTGGGTTAACTAGAATTTCTCAAAGCAGAAGGGTTTTAACTTTGGTGTTGTTGTTGTCTCTACCCAAATATGGACTGGCCAGTGATCTGATCCGGACTTTGGTAGGATGTTCGCCTCAATTATTGGGCCTTCAAGCATTATGTTTTCCAAAATTAGAAAACGATGTAGGCGACTGGCAATGTGTTGAGACCCTGCTCGCTTGTTGGTCCAAGTATGGGGGGCATTCCTTGTCTCTATGTCAATTAGATTAAGGTTATCTATAAGGTGGTTAAACTTGTTACTGTCTTGTTCCAGGCATTTTAGACCCCCACTTTTTTCCTCTAGGGTGAGGATAATGTTGAAATCTCCTCCCAAGATCCATCGTTCTTGTCCTCGTAGTGTGTTGATGTAGGCAAGACTGTTTAAGAAGTGATATTTTTCTTGGTTGAGCTGAGGGCCCTGCTTTACTAGATCCTATTACTTTGTATTTAGTCGTGAGTGTTCCCACTGTTGAATAGGCGGGCTCCAGGATGATTGTGGTTGGATTCCATAGGAAGGCTAATCCACCTTCTTCCCCTTTGGAGTTAGTGTAGGTGAAGTTACAGTGCCTACAACATCTTTTGACTGTTTCTTCTTCCATATTACGTGCACTTTTGGTTTCCTGAAGTAGTAATATGTCAGGGTTTTCTGATTTAACAAAGTTTCAAAGAATCCTTTGTTTGGATCTTTAAGTTGAGACCTCTAATATTCCAAGTGATGATCTTCATCATATTTAATTGTGAGGAGGGTGAAAAAATCATTTTGAGAGGCATTGTATTTTCGCTGAGTTAATCATGAAATTGCCTACCTCTTTGATTAGTTGATGTGCCAACTTACGCCCCCGTCTCTTGCTTTCTTTCTGGTTCTGCTTGGGATCTGGATCGGGCTCCAGGTGTGCACCTAGGCGAGAGGTGGCTTCTGTTGTGGAGTCAATGAAGACTTTGTGAACTTTTCTAAGTTGTTCCACTGGAATGGACTGTAGTTCTTTTCGGTTGAGAGCATCCTTTAGCTTATCTAGGTCAATGTCTTCAAGTTCCCTTTCATCTATCTGTATTATGATGTCACCGTCATCATGGTATGGGATTTTTTCTGGTATTGTGTAAGCTTGGGATTCTGGCTTGAGAGCTATTCTAAGTCTGGCTCAAGGGTTTTCTTATCCTTACTAGTTCCTTTTCCTGGTGCCATAGTTTTGTGGGGGTTTTCCACCTCCTCTGTGTCTAGTAACTTGCTGAGAGCGTCAAAGGAGTTTATGGTTGGGATTTTCTTGTTTCCTTTCCGTGTGACTTTTTCGATGTGTTCCTCTTGCATTCCTGCACCTGGGTGAAACCATCTTGTTGCGCTTCCTCTATTGTTGGTTGTGTTGGTGCATTGAGGGGGTAGTCTCTAAAGAGATCTCCACATTCATGACATTTGCGACATCTGAAGGGGATGTGCTCATAGTCAATGGTTTGTGTCCATTCTTTGTGTTGATACTC
This sequence comes from Picea mariana, assembly GCA_032191745.1. Taxonomy (NCBI): domain Eukaryota; kingdom Viridiplantae; phylum Streptophyta; class Pinopsida; order Pinales; family Pinaceae; genus Picea; species Picea mariana. The sequence goes on along the minus strand of JASDQU010587408.1, from coordinate 48,708 downwards.
TATGGTAACAGATCCTGGTAGGGCTTTTTAGATATTCATGTAAACACAAATTCGAGCATAGGAAGTGTATTTTCACTGTTTCGTGGTCTCTGAAGATTTGACATACCTTCCTAGTGTGTTTCCAATGCCCGTCAAGATTTCCTCCAGCCATAACTCTTGGGGGAGGGAATACATGCATATCCAGATCGGGGCACACACAAATTCTTTCTTTTCTGGGCATAAGCGATTTGTCCAGAACCGCAAGTACAATCCTGTCATGTTGTAGAAGTAGGGACCGTTTTCAAAAACCCTATCCTTGTCCTCCAGGTTGTAGAATATGATTGTGAAGAATCATTTTGAGCTTAGTTGCAGTTCATAGTCACCTTTCAAATTCCACTAGTGCTTGATCCATTTTATAAGATCCTTATTGGATGGCTAGATTGCTAAAACGTTTCCTATCAGAGCGCTATCTTTCATAAACTGCATATGTTATCCTACCCTTGTGGATTTTATTACATATTTTGGAGCTATTGGAGCTTGTGGTATGCGTTTACCTGGTACTCAGTTCTGAGATGCCTTTGGATGTGACGACTTGACTTCCATGTCCATACTTTTCCCAGTAGTTTGTTCTTCTTGTAGCAGGTGCTCTATGAGGTGCGGTTGTGGTTCAAAGGAGGGCCGTCGGGCTCTGACTCCATCCTTATCATTCCCGATTGTGTTCCTATATGAGGGGATTTTCACCCCACCGTTTGAGGTCATACTGTGCAGGCAGGACCGACCAGGATCACGGGTACAATACTACATTGTTTGGTGCAGAGGAGGGCCTGATGCCGTAGTGGGCAGCGAATGCAGCTTGTAGAAACCCTAAATCATGGAAACCCTAGTAGAGCCGAATACACATCTATGTTACAAGAGTGATAAATGTGAAATAGTTATGCCAAGATAAATTTAGAAAATTAAAAAATAATTATGAATAAATTATGATACCAAATAAAGTACATTTAGTTTATTTATTTTTTTCCTAGTTTATTTGAGTGGTTAATTATGTATAATTGGAGTATCCCAAGGGGTTTTTCAACAGGCTAAATTTATGTGGCATGATTCCTACAAAAATGGTCAAAACTTAGAACACTTAGACTACAACTTTYAGSRGGYTAAATTTATGTGGMAGGATTYYTACAAAAAATGGTSAAAACTTAGARCAGTTAGACTACAAYTTTCAGCAGGCTAAATTTTTTGGCAGGATTCTTACAAAAATGGTGAAAACTTAGAACAGTTAGACTAYAATTTTTTTTTAGATTTKTTTTATATAGTTTTATTTGTGAATTATTATTATTTAACCACACTTAAATTTATTGTTATTATATTTTTAGTTTTGTATAATATATTAAATAAGTGGTAAAAGATAATGATAAGTGATAGATAATTAATGTCCATTGAAACTGAATTGGTCTATAATATCTCAAGAAGATAAGAAATCACATTAAAAAAATTTTAGAATTTTATTTATCTCAAGAAGATAAGAAATCACTTAAAATTTTTTAGAATTTTATTTTTCTCCATAGTTTTGATACTTTAAAAAGTCATAAAAATTGATTGTCTAACAAATCTTTTGAAATTGAGATCCAATCTCTTTTAGTATCACCTATATCACCTAACTAATTTTGAGTTTGATAGCAAACAAAATTGAATCAATTAATTAATAAATAAGAAACTCATGTCTTTTTCCAGATTTGCTCGATCACTCTTAAGCAACCATGTTTGGAGTTGCGTGGATCTCCAAAGCATAAACCATACAAACCACCCGAAAGTTGGAAGCAAAGAAAAGCAAGTCACGTAATGAAAGTCATTCAAAAGTTATAAAAATAAACAGTAACCAATACCATTTCCCGCCATTAAAAAATAAACCGTAACCAATACAAGTTTCTACCAGATCAAATCACGTRTAATTTTTGTCAAGCTTTTCGGTGGAATTGTRCAAATCCCCATCTGGATTTGTACTTTTCATCACACTTGCTCGCAGTTTTTGCTTTCTGTGTGACACCCAAAAATTTATCTTCAACGTCGAAAGATTTGGGAGCCATSATATTCCATGTCGACACAGTCTTCCAGTATGAATKAAAATGCAAAATATAAGTAACARCAGTATTAAAACGTCGTGTGTACAGTGTGTACAGAGCAAGGGAGGTAATTAAGATTGTACARGCGAAAAGTTYGGTAAGGTTWGGTATTTGTGGAAAAAAACGCCATCCAAAAGGGGGACCCAGATGATTCGTTTTCTCCACGACGATTTAGAAAATGGAGGAATGAATGCCAAGTTGCATCCACTGAATGAAACACCACCATTTCTTCTTAAARAAMCTATTCCTCCTTCCTTGAAAGAAATTSTGTTMCACGAAAATAAACTTCTGATGAACCGGCGTTGGTCTTCTATCAGGTAACCACCCGTACTTTGAAGGGAGAAAAGTAAAAGACAACAGTGTTCATTGGAGAGAAGGATCCCTTTTCAACTATAGACTAAGATTGTCAATTTCTATTCTGTCTGCGTTCACATGTGAAATGGAAGCGTGTTGACTCAAAAGCATGAGCTGGGTTGAATGTTTCGCATCCCACCGAATCAGATGAACGGCCGTAAGTATGAGGGAGAGGGAAATAGTTTTCTTTGCTTATTGGAGACGGAGAAGAAATTCTTCCTGACGTCTTCTCGAAGGACTCGGGGCTGGCTAGGGTAGTTGAATTCCGATGTGGCGGCCCTCCGCTTAGTTTTAACGAATTAAACGCTAATAGTTTGACACGTAACTCGATCACATGTCTGTGTAACGGAAGTCTAGCCCACGTCTGTGCTACCTAGCAGGTCTGTTCAGGTAAGCCTGTCACATGTGCGATCCACGATAATTAACTAAATGAACAGTCTTTAAATAAAATAAAAACAGGAGAGTCAACAAAGATGTTTTAAAATTCCCACCACCCCTTTTCTACAAGAAATTTCATTAGAATGTCTTGTCCATTTTCTTCACAGTGGCTTGGCGTCCATTTTCTTCACTTTGACTTGGCGTTATTAATGAGTAAGCTTTTTTCTAGACATTTGACTTGTTGTTATTAATACCCCTCAAGTTTGGCTTGGTGTTATTAATGAGTATTAGAGATTTGACTATTATAATAAAGTTCATAAAACTAGGAAAAGCTTTTCTTTTGCTCGGTGGTATTCCAATGGACCTACTTCTGCCCGATGGAATTGGCCTTCAAAGCAACTAATACATCAACTTGACAGCACCTCGTGTCATGGAAAACGAAAGATGCAGGTCTGTCATGGGAACATTTTTATATGCTAAATAGTAAAAGTCAAAAAGAACTTGGACATGGAATTCGAGAAGTAGTAGTACACTTTAATATAGGAAGAACGACTTAACTGTGATACAAATGCAGAATCCTTTGAAGACACAATGCAAGATTAGTACAAGTCGTGAGCAATACACTATCTCACAGCCTTGAATTATTTTGTGCATTAATCTTGAAAATATTTCCCACCCTTAGTTTTGATTTCAAGGCTCATTTGATATCATTTCTTTGAATTATTTTTTTCATCGATCTTAAAAATATTTCCCTCAGTTTTGAATTCAAGGCTCACTTGATATCATTTTCTCTGTTCATTTCCTTCACAGGGTTAGCCTGAGTGGGAATTGGGCATATCTGCAAGGCATGGT
>JASDQU010587408.1:1955-12409 GCA_032191745.1 Picea mariana | reverse complement strand
CTATTTCACATTTATCACTCTTGTAACATAGATGTGTATTCGGCTCTACTAGGGTTTCCATGATTTAGGGTTTCTGTAAGCTGCATTTGCTGCCCACTACGGCATCAAACCCTCCTATGCACGAAACAATGCAATATTGTACCCGTGATCCTGGCCGGTCATGCCCGCACAGTATGACCTCAAATGGTGGGGTGAAAATCCCCTCATATAGGAACACAATCAAGAATGATAAGGACAGAGTCAGAGCCCGGCGGCCCTCCTTTGAACCACAACCGCACCTCATAGAGCACCTGCTACAAGAAGAACAAAGTACTGGGAAAAGTATGGACATGGAAGTCAAGTCGTCACATCCAAAGGCATCTCAGAACTGGGTACCAGATAAACGCATACCACAAGCTCCAATAGCTCCAAAATATGTAATGAAATCCATAAGGGTAGGATAACATATGCAGTTTATGAAAGATCACGCTCTGATAGGAAACGTTTTAGCAATCTGGCCATCTGAGAAGGATCTCATAAAATGGATCAAGCACTAGTGGAATCCGAAAGGTGACTATGAACTGCAACTAAGCTCAAAAGGATTCTTCACAATCATATTCTACAGCCTGGAGGACAACGATAGGGTTTTTGAAAATGGTCCCTACTTCTACAACTCGATAGGATTGTACTTGCAGTTCTGGACAGATCGCTTATGCCCAAAAAAGCAAGAATTTGTGTGTGCCCCGGTCTGCATATGCCTGTATTCCCTCCCCCAAGAGTTATGGCTCGAGGAAATCCTGACAGGCATTGGAAACACACTAGGAAGGTATGTCAAATCTTCAGAGGCCACGAAACAGTGAAAATACACTTCCTATGCTCGAATTTGTGTTTACATGAATATCTCAAAATCCCCACTAGGATCTGTTACCATAGAGTATCAACACAAAGAATGGACACAAACCATTGACTACGAGCACATCCCCTTCAGATGTCGCAAATGTCATGAACGTGGAGATCTCTTCAGAGACTGCCCCCTCAATGCACCAACATGACAAACAATAGAGGAAGCGCAACAAGATGGTTTCACCCAAGTGCAGGAATGCAAGAGACATACATCGAAAAAAGTCACGCGGACAGGAAACAAGAAAATCCCAACCATAAACTCCTTTGACGCTCTCAGCAAGTTACCAGACACAGAGGAGGTGGAAAACCCCCAAAAAACTATGGCATCGGGAAAAGGAACTAGTAAGGATAAGAAAACCCTTGAGCTAGACTTAGAATAGATTTCAAGCCAGAATACCCAAGCATACACAATACCAGGAAAAATCCCATACCATGATGACGGTGACATCATAATACAGATAGATGAAAGGGAACTTGAAGACATTGACCTAGATAAGCTAGATGATGATCTCAACCGAAAAGAACTACAGTACATTCCAGTGGAACAACTCAGAAAAGTTCACAAAGTCTTCATTGACTCCACAACAGAAGCCACCTCTCGCCTAGGTGTACACCTGGAGCCCGATCCAAATCCCAAGCAGAACCAAAAAGAAAGCAAGAGACGGGGGTGTAATTCAACACATCAACTAATCAAAGAGGTAGGCAATTTCATGATTAACTCATGGAAAATACAATGCCTCTCAAAATGATTTTTTCACCCTCCCCGCAATTAAATATTATGAAGATCATCACTTGGAATATTAGAGGTCTCAACCTGAAGATCCAAACAAAGGATTCTTTGAAACTGTGTTAAATCAGAAAACCCTGACATATTACTACTTCAAGAAACCAAAAGTGCAACTAATATGGAAGAAGAAACATTCAGAAGATGTTGTAGGCACTGTAACTTCACCTACACTAACTCCAAAGGGGAAGAAGGTGGATTAACCTTCCTCTGGAATCCAACCACAATCATCCTGGAGCCCGCCTATTCAACAGTGGGAACACTCATGACTAAATACAAAGTAATAAGATCTAGTAAAGCAGGGCCCTCAACTCAACCAAGAAAAATATCACATCTTAGACAGTCTTGCCTACATCAACACACTACGAGGACAAGAACAATGGATCTTGGGAGGAGATTTCAACATTATCCTCACCCTAGAGGAAAAAAGTGGGGGTCTAAAATGCCTGGAACAAGATAGTAACAAGTTTCACCACCTTATAGATAACCTTAATCTAATTGACATAGAGACAAGGAATGCCCCCCATACTTGGACCAACAAGTGAGCAGGGACTCAACACATTACCAGTCACCTACATCGTTTTCTAATTTTGGAAAACATATTGCTTGAAGGCCCAATAATTGAGGCGAACATCCTACCAAAGTCCAGATCAAATCACTGGCCAGTCCATATTTGGGTAGAGACAACAACAACACCAAAGTTAAAACCCTTCTGCTTTGATAAATTCTAGTTAACCCACCTTAACTTCTCGGAACTTTCTCGAACCTGGTGGGCCAACGCAGAAACTGAACATGGCACGCGGATGTACAAATTCCAACAACGCCTGAAAATTTTCAAACTACAACTCCAGGTCTGGAATAAAAAAAATTTGGGGGGAATTTTCCTTGCAAAAATGGCCCTTGAACAACGTGTGGAGGAGATTCAACAGGATTCCATGGTCTCGGGATACTCGGAATCCTTTCTACAGGAGGAAACTACTATAAAGAAGAAACTTGCAGAAAGACACAAACATGAGATTCTTTGGAGCAGAAATCTCAGGTTCAATGGCTAAAGGAGGAAACTACTATAAAGAAGAAACTTGCAGAAAGACACAAACATGAGGAGATTATTTGGAGTAGAAATCTCAGGTTCAATGGCTAAAGGAGGGAGAAAAAAACACAAAGTGCTTCCATCGCTCCATAATCCATAGAAGGTAAATCAACCACATCACAAAGCTTGAGTATTCTCATGGGAAACACTCTACTCGACCATGTAGACATTGAAGTTGAGCTAGTAAGCTACTACAAAGAACTTCTCTCATAACCCCCTTTAGATAGAACACCATCCATTAGAATAATCACTCAGCATATCCCCACCCTCATTACCACAAAGCAGAATAAATCTCTCATGAGACCGATCACGCAAGAGGAGGTTGATCAGCCTATCAAGGAAATACGACCAAGTAAGTCACTTGGGTTGGATGACTTTACCACTAATTTCTTCCATTACTGCTAGAAAATGGTTCGAGAAGAGGTTTGCGCACTGGTGGAGGAATCCAAAACCTCAAAGAAAGTGTTACCAGCTCTTAACGCCACATTCATCACTCTGATCCCTAAAGAGGAGCATGTCACCAATCCAAAACAATTTCTTTCGATTACGCTTTGTAATGTCATCTACGAGATCGTAACAAAAGTTATAGCTCTCAGGCTCAAACCCATACTCCCTTGTATCATCTCCAAGGAATGGTCAGGTTATGTGGAGGGGCGACACATCATGGACACCATAATCCTGGTGCATGAAATCATCCACTCCCTCAAGACTACTCGTACTCCAGGTATGGTCATAAAACTTGACCTCTCTAAATCATTTGATAAACTAAGTTGGAAATGCATGCACTCCATCCTTTTAGCCTTTGGGTCCAGTCCAGACTGGATAGATTGGATCATGAAACTCACCTCATCTGCCTTTTTCTCTATCTTAATCAATGGTGTTCCCTACAGGCCTTTCTCCCCCACTCGAGGCATTCGCCAAGGATATGCACTCTCCCCTTTCCTCTTTGTGATCTTGGCAAAAGGTTTAGGGAGGTATTTGTCCGCCTCAATCGCTAATGATACCCTACAAGGTGTCTCTATACATACGCTCCAACTGACATCTTCTCATAGCCACTTTATTGACAACACCTTTCTCCTTAACACCCCCACTTCCATGGAAGTTTCCAAACTCTGCACCATACTCTAAGACTTTAGTGATGCCTCTGATACCACCTTTAATATGGAGAAATCATATCTCTTCTTCTTCAACACACCAACAAAAGTCCAATGACACATCTCTCGCCTCCTTAACATCCCTCGGTGCTCCCTTTCGTCCAAATACCTTAGATTACTCATGACAAACTTAGTAGCTCATAATACCTCCTAGAACTCCCTTATCCTCTCAATATCCAATCGCCTCGGCTCTTGGACCTTCAGAACCCTTAATCTCCCTACGAGGTTCCTCCTCCTGAAATCGGTGCTTCAAGCCATCCCGACATACATGTTTTCATCTTTGGCAGCTCCACAAATAGTCATAAAAAGCATAATAAATCGTCAACGAAACTTCCTCTGGCATGGCCACAAACAAGGAAAAACTTGGTCCTTGGTCAGTTGGGATAAGCTCTACAAACCCACAACTCTAGGGGGATTGGGGCTCTGTGATCCATGGAAAATCAACAGTGTTATGGGAGAGAAACTATGGGCACGACTATGGAGGCACAAATACAGCCCCTATATACAACAGGAGGAACTCATAAGGCTCAACGATCATATCCATGGATCTAATATTTGGAATGCAGCCTGACACAATCACCCACTCATCCAAAAGCACGCCTTCTAGGAAGTTAGAAATGGAAAAAGTTATCAATTCTAGACAGACGCCTAGCAACAACTCCCTCCCTTGCAATCACTAAATAGCCTAACCCCCTACCAAACATACCTTCCATAGTTAAGAAGCCTCAAAGTAGTTGATCTCTGCCTTAACACCCAACACCACACCCCCTGGCGGAGTTGGAAAGTGCTTCCTCAATATCTCTATCTACCGGGAAATTTTGAGATGCATCCTTGGCTAGAAACCATGGGCAATAGGAAAATTTGTATCAGCATAGACAAGGACATCCTCCGCTGAGGATATTCCACGACAGGTACTTTCACAATCAAGGAGGCCTATCAGATTCAAGAGAACTTTGACAATCAGGAAAAAGATCACATTTGGCACGTAATCTGGAAGACCAAGCTTTGGCCAAAGGTCTCCACCTTTCTTTGGCTCCTGGTACAGAATAGACTCCTCACCTGGGATAACCTAAGGAAACGGGGCTTCATTGGGCCCTCCATTTGCCACTTATGCAATCAACATGAAGAAATCATGGAACATATTTTAAACCAATGTCAAGTCAGTAATCAGATGTGGGATGTAATGATCCCAAGCCAATTATTCCAGGATCATCACAGTTTTGGTGTCTTTTAAAACTTTTCTGGTTGTGGCATTTCGTCAAACACTTCGCAACCCTACTTGTTTAGATGTGTTAATTGTTGAATGGCCTCTTGATTTCGGCCTTAGGGTTTATTGATGTGTTTATATGTGTGTATGAAGATATAACCAATAAGATATAACCATGGAATATACCTCAAACATATGCAATATGATAGACAAGCCAAAACATCCCAAATATGATTTTATTCATGAAATAGAGAAACCTGCTACAATGAAGATGTCGATCTGGAATGCTCGACAGATGGCTCCAAGATAGAAGTATGAGCTGCTACAAAAATCTCCCGACAATACAAAATAAGCCTCCAAAGGATGGATAAGAGATGAATACCAATACCAAGGTAGATCTGGCTGTATGAAGTGCAGAAGCCCTAACTGAATGTTGCCACGTCCTGTTGGAATGCTGAAGCTCCTCAACAATTCAGCCCTGCTACCAAAAGTGTCCAATCACCCCAAGAAATATGCCAACTGATAGTTTGGGCAACTATAAGGACAACCCAGGTGCCCAAAAATCCAAAGTCACTCTCAAACCCTGTGGATCTGAACTCCTCCATTGAATGGTGTGCCCCCATGGATGCCTGAAACCCTAGATAATTCAGCCTGGGTGAATGAGGCCTCCAAATCTCCTAAAACTATCCAAAATGATATATCGGGCAATCACAAACCCCTGGAAGAAGTTTCAAGATCAGATATAAGGTATAGCCTCCTAGATCTGCAAATCACTGAATCACCAAATCGTCCTCTCTCTCCCAAAGCCATCCCAACCTATAGATGATGATCTAGTCATGGTAAATCCTCAAGAATGGACTAGATATGATGTCCAAAGCCCTGCAATGAATATCCAGGTGATAGAATCTACAAAAGTCGTGTCAATCACCTGCAATGAATCTCTCTCGAAGAATGGTGTGCTCCCCTTGCTGGAAACCCCCAGCTGGTGCGCCCCCTCTCTATCTGCACAAGTAACTGATGTGGAATCCTCCTGCCACTAAGTAGATATGGATCTAGAATGGTGTGGGAGCGTATTTCATCTCCGATACCAAGCTTGGGACAAGCTAGGTGTAATCTTTCACCACCAAATCGTCCTCTAGGGTTTGTTATGTCAAAACCCTCAAAACCCCCAATGCTAGGCTCACTAGCTAGAAGCCATATATGAAAATATGATCATACATGATTTATAAGTAGAGGACCTTGCCTTGCCTTTATACTTTTTGGCTCATATTCTCCCTCCAAGTGACTTTCATTTTATTAATAATTAATTAATTAATTAAATCACTTTAATTAATTAATTAACCTTTTTACCTCTGAAAAGCGTTGTATCTCTCCTTGTGGCTTCCCTGGCCACTGAAAGTCACTTCTAGCCATCCCATCCTGTAGTTTTTCTCCTCCCGATTCCAATGAGCTATTACACTAAGAGGTTCCTCTGAGTAATGTGCCCAAAATTACCTCTTCAGTGAATTTAATTAACTTATAGCCCAAAATAGTCAAAATCATGGAAATCGTCGGAATGCAATGGAATCAAAGCCAACTTGTGTGGAATGGATCATAATGATGAAATATGCTGAATAATGCAAGATGGACCCCTGCACTCACTATAACCTCCATTTTACTACTTTGGTCATCATAAACCTCTGCACTGTGATGATGTCCCAAAGTGGGGACATTACAGTCCTCCCTGCTAGAAAATTGCTTGTCCTCAAGAAATAACCGAATCCTCTCACATAAAATACTAGTATCCCATGTCCACCTGTGGGATACACAATAGAACCCATCAAAAGATGAACACTCATACACTCTTACCCCTGGGTCCCATTCCAAGTCATGAACTTCTAGTCCTTGGGAAGCATAATCCTAAAATAAACCAACTCTATGAGTCTCCTACATATGACACATGGCCTCATCTCATAATGAGTCCATCCTCCAAGTCTCTACCAAGATCCACATGGCCTCCATCAACTGTACATGCTAATGCCAGAATGAGGTGTTGCAAGACCTCCATGAGACACCCACAAGCGATGTGCTCCTCTCAATACTAAAGCTCAATGGAAAGTTAGAATAACTTTCCCCTGTCATTCAGTGAAATACTCAATCTTGCAATCCCTGGGTCCCATGCTAATCTCTGTTGAAGATCATCATGTTGGCCCTACACCACTCTAACCACAAATGTCGGCCCCTTGCATACATACTGGACCCTCCTCTCTTGGATCCTCAAGATGAAATACCAGTGACCATCGAACCTACTATCCCGAAACTGTACATGTAAAGACATATTTGTAGAGGAAGTACCTGTCCACCCATCTCCATGTCCAATCATGATAACCAAGAGTGAAAATATGCCTCGCTCCATCGGACAAATCCCTGCAAACCCACTCCAAACCAACCCATGGTGGTATATGTAACTCTCTAGCACAACCTAGGTCACCTTGTAGTAAGACATCCTGCTAGCCAAATGAGCACCCGGATCCCATGGTGAACTTGGAATTTTATCACTTCCAATCTCCTCTAACTGGCCCTGTGTCAGAATAATCACTGTCAGAAGCCCTCTGTGCTCATCTGCTATCATCTGGCCTGTGTTGCTCACCATCATGCACCAAGTCTCTGCTAGTTTCTTATGATGATCCACCTCTATCCTGTTGGATGCTATAAAAGTACTTCTGTCAGGTGGTCTCAGCCTAGCCACTCCCCATGTCCTCCGCCACGGCCTATCCCTCCTCATGTTGTTGTCTAAGGTAAAAGTGTTGGGAAGGGATAACAAAGACATCTGTAGCTGACCATAGGAATGAAAAATGTTGCCTACCTCGGTCAATCCCAAGGACTCGACCAAGAGTAGGTCTACCTGTACCCTTGATAACTGCTCTCCTGTAGCCATCACAAAACCCCAACCATCAGGTACAACCAGAAGTAATTCCTCCAACTGCTGGTGGATTGATCTCCATTTCTCATCACCCATGAAACTACTGAAACGGTGAAGGTGAGATCTCATAACCATATGTTGCTACAAAGGAGTGGCATTTGCATGCTCCCTTAAGTGTGTCTCCACCCTGCAAGGCAGTACACCCCTCTGAATCCCACCATACATCTCAGCATGTACCTATGAGCTATCACTCATCACTGTATGCTCCAGCATACTCATGTTGCCTCTCGTAGACTCATGTTGCATCATAGATCCTAGGCATACTGCTGGCTCAACCTCTACATGGAGGTCAACCGCTCTCGGAACACAAATCTAAGTGTCCTCCATCAAATGGTGCTCCTCTGCTAGATCACCAACATCCTCTATCAACGTGACCGACTGATACATCTGAGTGTCCACTAAGACAGATGAATTGGATCTCTGACGAATCTTCTCAAGCGACTCATCTGATCTAGACTCTGATTCTTGAAGGGTTGTCTGTGTGCCTCTCAAGAATCCTAGAGTGCTCTCCAACTCCTGAGTGAGTCGGTCCATCTCCAACTCCTTCTCCCACAGAGCCTCATGATACATCTCACCCATCCTCAATAGGTAGTCCCTGTTAGTCAACAACTACTGGTAATCGGTCCTCATCATAGATACTCTCTCCCTGACAGTATGAAAGTCATCCATGGAAAATCCCTCATCTTCACTACCATGTGCCACTGATGCCTCCCAGTAGTAATCGGCCACCAGTGCATGTGTGTCATCAAAACATCTAGTGGTTGTCATGATCATAGCCTCACTAACTCTCAATTGTCCTGCTAAGCGGTGTGACTCCTGACCATAGTCATGCTAAGGTACCACCTCATGCCTCTCATTGCTAGTGGCATCACTAAAATCCTCAACAACACTCTCTACGGAAGATAAAGTGTTGAACTGCCTGCTGTCTACTGTGCCACTGGGTCTACCCATACGTAACTACACATCATCCTCAACTGCTAGCTCCCTCTGAATCATACTGTATCCACTGTGAGCAGCTGTATCCTCCTGTGCACTCAACTTGCTACTATCATCTATGCCTGGATCCCATATAGATGTATCTAGACATGTGCTATGGTCATCCTGACTGCTAAAGAGTGCATCCTCATCAATGCAGGTCGATCCTGGAAGTGAGTGTCCCATCAACCTGTCAATCTCCACAATCTGCTCATCTATTGGAGTGTCCAAAAGAGGTGACTCAATATCCTCATGTTGATAAGTATGTATGATATCCAGTGTCTCCAAGTCATGTATCTCTCCCTGGGTCTGTGGATCTATATGTCCATGGTGTGCATCCCTCGCACTAGGCTCCTCTATCACCTCTTAAATGTCACTGATATCCTCATGTGATGTGGCTATCATGGGTGTATGAAAAGGTGATGAATATTTCACGACCACCATAGGAAGACCATCAAGTATAAGTGCTAGGATGTGTGGCTCCCCACTAGTGTCTCCACTCTGCTGTGGTGTAGGGTCATCAACACCATGTGATATGTGTGATGAAATGCAAGTGCTATCATCATGTTCCCCCGACTATTTATCCACTACATAAGGGTCACCATCCTCCCCAAGCATGCCATAATCACTAGTATCTACAAGTGTGAAAGGGTCATTGTCCTCCTCAAGTGTGTCAGAATCACTAGTCTTTGTGCAAGAGTCACTATCCTCCTCAAGCGTGTCATAATCACTAGCCTCTGTTTCCTCACACACCTCATCCTCGCTGTCACATCATACCTCAATGGTGTGCTTCTTACCCTTTCCCCTACACCTATGATCTGGTTCCCAAGGCACCTTGCAACTGTAGCAAGGTTGTGTGCTCCTACTGGGTGTGGGGTTATTCTGTGCTTCCCTCAATCTAGCTACGACTTCTCTGAATTCCTCCATTCCATTGACCCAACGTGCAATCTCTTTTTTTCTCCAGCTAGGATTTGTATAGGATAGGAACCATTGGAATGTTAGTATCCCTTTGAAATTATTGATGGTTTCATACTCCCTCTCACACTCCAAAATCCTATCAATATTCATATTCATTGTAGCTCTACTAATACCCACTAGCTGGCAGGAATCTAAGATTTGATACCACTGTAATGATTCCAAGCCCATTATGCCAAGATCATCATGGTTTTGGTGTTCTTTAAAACTTTTCTGGTTGTGGCATTTCATCAAACACTTCGCATCCCTACTTGTTTAGATGTGTTAATTGTTGAATGGCCTCTTGATTTCGGCCTTAGGGTTTACTGATGTGTTTATATGTGTGTATGCAGCTATAAAAAATAAGACATAACCATGGAACATACCTCAACCATATGCAATATGATAGACAAGCCAAAACATCCCAAATATGATTTTATTCATGA
>JASDQU010587407.1:78719-107457 GCA_032191745.1 Picea mariana | reverse complement strand
ATCACATCTCTTCTCAGAGATAAGCTGCCACCATTCTAGCGAGTCTTTCACTCTGTATTTTTACAGTCTCTGTACATTTCTTTGATTAATAGAAATCGTGTATTACTGTATATCTGTGTTTATGGTTGCATCTCTGATACATCTCTGTTATATTATTGAATATCTGCAATATCTCCATGCATTTCTTTATTATATCTCCGCTCTCATTTCGTGCCGAAAATAATCCGGATCAGTATACCACAACAATATTGAAAATTGTAATAATATGGGGAGCCATCGTGATCCAAGCATAAAAATATTTGATTTCACCATAAGATGGCACTTGTTTGGAATCAATTGCATATATAATTTCACTAGTCTCATAATACTTGGTGCAAATCATGCCTAATTACTCCATGACCGCCAATGGCATAATATTATTGGTCGCACCAGTGTCAACTAAACAATTATGAAGTGCAACATCATGCTTTTCAATTGAAATATAAAAAGGTGGGATTTTACCTCTCAACTTAACGGTTGATGTGTTCTGACTTTGTTTCGAACTTATAACAACAACCTCCATTCTTCCAGATGGATCATCCAACAATATAAAAATATTTTCCCTTTGTTGATGGATCTTTACCACTTCTGTAAAAGGAAGGTTTATCCTTAGCTTACTCAAATATTTTAGAAACATTGTATTTCATCTGGGTAGGGTTTGAAATCAGTTGTTGCTTCTTGCTTTCAATGCTATCTGTCACATTTTCATTTGCCTTTTTCTCATTCACCTTTTCTTTATATTTTTCCTTTTCCTTTTCAGAATCATTTTTATTCTTGGATTTATCTACAAATGCTCGTGTCTAGGAAAAAATCTCTTGCGAGTCAAGGTCATTGCATCCTTCTTCAAATATATGCATGTACATCTCACATCCATCCATTTGTACATTTTTGAAACTTTCATTGGGTAAATAATCGTTTCGTTGCTCAACCAATTTCTCATCATATACATCATCCAAAACAACTGCATTTGGGATTGGTTGCTTGGGAACCCTTTGTCTTTGTGAATTATCACTGTTTTCAAACCTCACTCTATTTTCTTGGGGAGGGTTCCTTCTTTTCTCTTGGATCAACATTCTCGTATTTTCTACATTATTACCCCCCATTCTTAATCTAGTTATTTCATTTTTCATTTTCCTAATGGTTTTATTCATTTGTGCAATTTCAATTCTTTCCTTATTTCTTGTGCCACAACATGTTCTACCTTCACATCTGGTATGGTTCCATTAAAAAATCCTCCTCTAATTGTTTGATTTTGGATCGGTCACGACTATTTCTCTTCGTTTGTTTTTGATCTAGAGGCTCCTTGATCATCAATATTTAGGCCTCCCAACTGCCTCTGTACCTTTCCTAGGATAATTTTGTGGTAAACACATGTCTCAATCATAATTTCTTCCATCTTAGTGGCCTTAATCATTTCTTCCTCCAAGGTATCCATCTGGGATGTTCTAATAGCATATTTTACATTTGGGGGCATCAGATTCTTATAACAACCAAGTATCTCTCGGTCATTAGGTATTTTATATTCTGTAATCTTACTCAAGATTTTACTGAACCTCAGATTAAAATATCATATTCTATCATTCTTCCTCAAACCAATCTGGATAAAATTAGTGAGAAGGCTATGATATGCAACTGGAGGAGAGAACATAGTCAGGAGCATGGATTCGAGGTCATCAAATGAGCCAATTTACCTAGTGGGTAATGTCGTATACCATTCATAGGGTTTTCATGATAAGGTTTGAAGAAATAACCTTACCATCACATCGTCATATTCAACATGATGAAAATCACAAACATCAAGAAATAAATTAATATGTCTCTTGGAATCAATTTTTCTGTCTTCAAAAAATTATTTCAAGGTTCCCTTAGGGAGAACAGGGAGGTCATGTTGCTCACCTAGAATATTTAAGGGGGAATACCTTACTCTTGTTCAGTTTCCAAATATTAGGTATTCTTGATTTCTTCCACCACCTCCTCCACCTCCTTTTATTTCTTCATGAGGTTCTCTTCGTGGTTCTTCTTGTGGTTGTTCATTTCTTCCTGCCATGTCCAAAGATATTTCAAGAATATGTTGTCCACTTCTTAGAATACAAAGTTTCTTACTTTTTCTTCTAGTAATGGGTCCCTTGTATTTGTCCAGCTTCAATCTCGACCTTTTTCTTGCGTTTCTCAAGATAGTCATTCATCTCTTTGATCTTGTCGCTCATCTCTCCTCAATCTATGAATGATTTCTCTTTCTTCTTCTTGGACCAATGTATGCCAATATATTTCCAATTATTCCCTAGTATTAGATGTATTTATTACCATATTATATAGCTAATGTAGGATGGTTCGTTGATTATTTAATCCAATTTCCAGGTGGGGATGATCATCCTGGGGAAAAGTCATGTATTTTTCAAAAATGCTAAAACAGATTTCAAATTTTCATTCGTCCTCAGTATGGTCTCAAAAAATGTTGATGCATGAATATGTTAGGATTGAAACGAAAACCTCACGGGGATACAAATCCCCCTGCATTTTTATAGAGGTGGTACTCCTCATTGTTTCAAGACTTAGAATTCTAGATTTTCAAAATAATATAGGACTTTGAGAAAGTACATCATGATATTCAAAGAAATATAAAGAATGCAGTAAAACAATTTTTTTTGTTTTTAAAGAGATTTCCTGAGAGATGACCAAGAACCTCACACATCACATATTTGAAAAAGATAAGAAAAATTTCCTCACATCCATCATAGTTAAACTAAATATTTATGATCACATAAAATAAAATAAAATGATCTGCACGTATAAGAGAACTTTAATAGAGTAAACACATGTGGAGCTCAAATAAATAAAATGATAGATCAATATCAAATATTTTATACTCAAAACTTAGAGTTATAAAACACTATCAAAACTAATCTCGAAATAGTTTTCTTGGGACTTCTGAAAAATATAGAGTTTGTTACAAAGATTTCAAATTTAAATGCATTTGTCCTTAGGAATGGGATTGGGGATCCCGCGGACCATAAAGAAAATATAAAAAAGAATTAAGTTGTGGAAAGAAGATGGTGGGCGATGACAGATTAGCAAGACCTGGAAAGAATACATGAAGAAGTTATCAGATTTCGATTAAACCTTTCTAGTCAAAGAAGCCGAGTAACTAGATGAAGAAATGATAAAGAAAGCAAGATGTGATCAACATGAACTTACTATGATGGTCTCTCTCTTTTTCACTTGCTTGTTTTTGTCCTTTTATTTTCCTTATTGACGGTTATAGGAACCATCTCAACTACTTCTTCTTGGCCTTCTTTGGTTAATTTATCAGTTTCCTTTTTAAACTAATATCCAATGTAGTTTTTCATTGGTGCAACATTTATTTCATACCTAAATATTAAATATTGAATAATTCTCTTTCCAAGTCTCTTAATTCATGAGAAATTCCATGTATTTCCTCCTCAATATCTTGATTTTTCACAGAATAATCAACCGACCAATTTTCTACCTCTTCTTCATTATATTCAATTATGCCATAAAATTTCTCAGTTGATAACCCCTTTAATATCTCAACTTGTTCATCAAATTGTTGTTTTGTCATAAACATTGAATTGAGAATTAACTTAGGGTCTTTTACTTCATCAGTGATTGATACCATAATGTTACTGGATCTATTTCATGATTCACCCTCTTATTCATGGTTAAATTTGGAAATTGACAACAATACACAGTATCAAATATCATATAAGAAGCCATAATTTTTTTTTTCCTTTTTATAGTGTGATAACTAGGACACGATTTTGATAGAAATCAACTTTTCCCAGTGAAATATGGATTATTATTTCACTTTAAAATACATAATATATAAAATCATGCGAGAGATAGAAGAAGTGCTTTCCTGACGTGTCAACCTGGTAAAAAATCACACAATTTCTCGATAGGGGTTTTTAAAAGAATTAACCTGGATTCTGGTTATTTCTTATGGGATAGATGCATGATTCTCCAAATATACAGGAAGGAGTTCAAGCCCATTGTTATGTTTCTTCAAAAAATCTCTGTAGTCTTCTCCTTTGAAAGTAAGCATCGGCTCTGGGAGCTTTAACATCTTGCGAAAAACTTGCAGTGAAAGGGAAATTGGAGAATAATATTGAAGTTGTATAATTCTTTGGCCTGTCACGTACTTGTCCACACACCATGGAACAAGTTATTTACACTCAAAAAACTTAGGAACACACCCATCCCGAGCGATTCCAGATGTCCAAATTACATCTTTCTGTGCAGGAGGAGAGAAATAATATGAATATTCTCTTCAACACTGAAATTCATGGTCTTCACAACCAAAGATATTTAAAGTATCACGAAAAAAATATTGTCTAGATGATGATTCCATGGGTTGACGCAAGTATTTCTTCAGTTGGATAATAAATTCAAATAAATCTTTTATGAGAGATGATGATAATTTAATGCCTTGGAAAATGGAGATTTAATTCAATTCAATGAGTAATTCCTCGAGCCTTTTGCCATTAATGATGATATTTTCGGAGCCTGTAAAAAAATTGTTAGCATTAAACAACAATTAATGCATATTGGGAGAGAAAGAGAATGGTGGTGACAGACGAGAGTGAGTTTGAATATGGAGCTTTTCATGAACCCGCTAACTCGGGAACCCGCGAACCCGTGGTATGAATGATAAAAAATATGTTAAGTGTAGAAAAGGAGGTCGGTCGGACTTGCGTGTAGAAGGAATAAAATACTTTGGGGCTCGAAACCCATGAAAAATATGTTGGTCAAAATGTAGATCATGGGACTTGGGGTGAAAAGTCAATATCACAGAACTTGAAGGATGAGGGCTTGAACCCGCAAACCTGCAAAATTGAAAAAAAGGTTAAGTGTAGCAACAAACTTATGACATGGAAAAGTGGATTGAGATAAAGGTATTCCAACTCGACAACCCACCGATTACTGAAATATGACTAAGTATGGTAACTAGAAAGGGAGAGAAGAAAGGATAAAAGAAAGAGAGAAACAAGGGGAGGTGTAGAAAAGGGAAAACAAATGGAAAAAAAAAGTAGTTGGGAAGATAGAACGGGGAAGGAAAACCCAGAAACAGGAAATGGTCTCAATACCTTCCTTATTTTTCCTTCCTCACCTCCCTCCCTCATTCCACACTCTCATCCCTCTCCCATTTTTCCAACACTTAACCATATTTCCTAAGATTTTACTCACTCGACCACATTATGACACATGGAAGCACATTATTTTTTACACATGGAATCTAATGAGAACACTAAACATGGAATTATATGGAGGAATGATACATGGCATACATATGGCACCATAAAACTTATGACACATGGAAACAAATGGATATATGACATGTGGCAGATTATTGCCCTATCACGCGAAGACACATGTAAACATTTGGACTACTGAATCATCATTGAGTGGGCATGAGACACACAAAGAAACATGACAACTTTTGAACTGCTGACTCATCATGTTGACTGGGCATGAGGTGTAAGTTGACAATTTATTTAAAATAGTAATTAATTAACTAATTTCCTATGAAAGGTTGAATTCTAAAGTCTCCAAAGTTTCATCTTAAATCACACTAGGTGAATTATACACCTTTTTAATATATACCATTGATTCTCCAAGAGTCCCATGCATGTGGGATTAAATTTTTATAAAAAAAATTTGAATTTCTAAAGGAGGAAGGAGAATTCAAATCAAGGGCTTAGATTGCCTGGTGAAGATCGATCAACAATTGTTGAGTGTTAATCTTTTGAAGACAATATATTGAGATTTGGGAGTCAGATTCGGGAAAACTTTGCCTCGTTAGAAATTTAATTTGATGAGGAAGATAATGCAATAGGTTTCAAGAGTTGAAATTGGCCACGATTTTCTCAGAAATTGAAATAACATTCAACTATTGTTTTTATGATTTGATGATAGATCTACTTGGAAACTCAACTTCCCGAGGTCATATATTGAGATCAAGAACTCCAAATTCCACTCAGGAGGACTCGTTGGAAAGAAGAAATGATGATTATTGCATCTAAAATGTTTTCAATGGATGAAAAGGAAAATATATCACTCAAAAAATTAAAATACAGTTTGCTTTTGTTAAAGTCAATCAAATTGAAAAATTGAAAATAAAGTTTATTAAAGGAATAAGTGGGCCCTACTTGGAGGCACAAATTTCAATGAAATAATTGATTAATTAGATTTCAATGAAGGATTAATTAAGAGTGATTTACTCCAGAAATTAATCATGGAAAGTTCTAGAAAGGAAAATCTAACTACTTCAAGAACACGGAAAACATATTTTAAAAGGTCAAGAGAAGGTGTTATCAAGGGTTTGGCAGTCAAAAGTTTCTACAGTAGTAAAGAGTATGCAAGAATCAAAGTTCTATCTCTCCAATATTCATTTGAATGACCTGCTAAATCTTGTCTCTCATATTCTTCTTCATTTCTGTTTCTTTCCATCAAATATTCCATGAATGTAATGAAAACGAGAAGATTTGGGTCAGAGTTGTTCTTTCTCAAAAGTATTTAGTCATGTAATATTTTATGTCCAGACGAACAATATCCCTCCTTGTAAAAAGGAAATTGCATTTTAATTATAGTTTATCAATTCGTCATTGATATTGTTGAGACTGTTGAGACAACTTTCTTTTCCTGACAGTGTTAAATTTGTCACATGCGGGATATTATTATTGATTCCTCTACAAATAGCTATTTCGGGGCATAACTTACATGACCTTTCAAGACTTGATATTTTGAGCGCAAGATGTTTAAATTGTGACTATCATATTATTTATTGATTTTTAATGATGCACTCTTCTAAAGTTTTCTGATGACATGTCCATCTTTGTTTTTCCATTCTTATTGCAAACTCATAGAAGATTCCAGGTTCATTTTATCTTACAAGAAAGAAACAATGTCAGTTGAATCGAGACTCCAAAACCTTGTAGATACAAATATCTATTGACACACTTCATCTTATCTTTTCTTTAAATGATCTGATGTATATTTGTACAACTATATTTAAGGATTTTGCATTTGTATATATTATATTTCTTGGAAGATCTCTCGTGGTTTTCTCTTTAGCATTCACCCTTTATATTCATTGCAAAACCATACACAGAATCTTCCAATATTTCATCCAAAGAGGAGTACCACCTATCTAAAAACGAGAATTCATATCCTCCTAAAGTTAACCTTTAAACTGTAAAAAAATCTTTTAAATCAACAATAGAAAGCATGCATGTTTAAACAAATTGAATAGTAGAAATTATAGTAATTGATATGTGAAGGAACACAAGAAACTAATATGGAAACAAATTTGAACAAATATACAACAATCTAAGTAAAATGACAATTTTTGTAAAATAATATCCTAACAAAAACAATTGACAATGTTTTTCAAAACTTAATGCATCCACAATGTAGTAATAACATAGAAAATGTTATATGCAAGGAATAATTCTAGTTTGTACTACATATATTTTATAGAAAAGATTATGAACATGTTGTAGAGACATAGCATCGTGAGAAGACAAACCTTCTATGTACACTCGAGCTCCCAATCCCATTTGGACATATTAAATAAAGAATTAATCTAATTGAATAGAAAAAGTGTAAGATATATATTTGAATACTTGATTGAATAATTGACTTATTGTAAGACTGGATATTTCAAAAAATGCATAAAATAAGCTTACAAAAAGACTTTTGTGTGAAGAAGGTTGATATGATATTGAGATAATGAATAATTACCCAATGATTGAGGAGAAGTATTGTGAAGTATTTGAATTGTTGTGAAGGAATTCATGCATAAAACAACTCAGGAAAGAACTTAATCCAAAAAATTATTAATTTAGCATGTTAATAGAAATGGAAGTGACAAAAATATGAAATATTATATATTCTGAATAATCTCAAAAGGTATGATAAAAAAAAATGCATATGAGGAAAGCCAAATATGGGAAAAAAATATGAAAAAATAACATGGTTGTAAGGTGAAATTACAAATTAGAAATAGTTTGCCTTCTTTTGGTTTTTACATGCACTGATACGTTGTAATATATGGCCGTTTAGAAACACATTTCTTGTTAATTTTTTTATAAATATTAACACTTAATATAAAAAATTTCAAATGAATATCAAAACAAAGTTTTCATATTCTCTAATCCTATCAATCAAAATACAAATTGGGATTGAATATATATGGTATTCTATATTACAAATTGTAATGTAAGGTTATTTTTTTAAATGACATTGTTTTTTTTTTCCATAAAGGTTATTTTTTTTTTTCATTTAAACATATATTATATAGAAAATAGATAAAACAAACTTAGATGTGAACCGCATTTTCACATATGTTATATTTTCAAATGAATACATATTTTGCAATTGTTTTAATATTTCGAAAAGCTAATGAACGCATATTTTGCAATTATATTAATATTTCTAAAAGCTAATGGACATCACTAGAACAGTACAAGAGTTTGGTATGGATATGATACATGTAGGTCACTCCGATGATCAAATCCTAACCCCAATAAACTGGTTGATGATATTTCCTCTTAGCTCCGTGGAGTATTCCAACCTTCCCACTTAGTCCAATACATATAAAAGTCACTACCCATATCACACAACACAAGCAATGTTACGATTTTATATGAGTTTGTGGGTTGTATTATTTTATATTAATAAAAATCAAGATTATTTCATATGATTGATGATCCTCTCAATCATATTAAAAATCCCCCATAAGATGAAAGATGTTAGAATTTGTATACTTTCTTCAATTTTTTTTATAAATTATTTTCAACACAACCAAAATTGTGATAGCATAATATAACCTTAGAATTATTTTTAACAAAACCAAAATTGTGATAGCATAATATAACCTTATGAGGGATGATTGTTGTTCTAGTAGCATCATGGGAGAAAGCACAAATTCAAAGTTTCTCCATGGTTGTTAACATTGATTTCAAAGATTGTTGTACAAAAGTTCATAAGTCACTCCAAAATATATAGGGTATAACCTTTATTTTTATACTCTCCTTCTTAGTTACATAGTATAAGAAAACCTCAATGCATTTAAATATTTATAGGCATGACCTAACTAATTGTTAGAATTTAACGTAAGGTCACAAAAGGTGAGCATATAATTTAACATAAGGTCACAAAAGGTGAGCATGTTTGCATCATAAAACAAAGACAAATAGAGTAAAACAAAGACAAATAGAGTTTGAAAGAAATGATGGAGGATGAAAAGGTGATTAAAATTTTTGAAAGAAAGATCAAGAAGCATGCACAACTGTGGAAAGAGGAGGAGAAGTTGAATTATATCAGGGGCTAATAATGAAATATTGAGGAAGTTAATTCCAACAAAGAGAGAACAAAAGCAGTGGAGCAACATGATCATAGTTGCAATTATTCCCATTTCACATGGGAAGAGGTATCTTGTGAAAAAGAAAATTATAAGAGCAGTTTCATCTATAATTCTCATCTCTCAGTGAATTCCATGTATCTCTACATCTCTATATACATGGCATGCCCTCTGTTTTTCCTTCATCACTCATTTATTTATGGATTTTTTTATATTTGCAATTATAGAACTCTATATTATTCTCTTTATATACAATCATAGAATCCACCATGGTACAAAGGACACATGAACAAATGCAGGTAGGATGGATATAAACTAAGAATATGAAAAAACCAATGAAGAATATGATTATTTATCCCTACATCCCATAGCATCACTTTAAAGGATTGCATCGACCATTGCACAAAGACATAGTATAGATCTATTCAGAAACCCATAATAAATATCATCCCACCATTTACAGTTCTAGTGAATTATCACACTATTTACAATTAGTGCACCACTCATAGGCTAACACCATGCAATACCCACCCTAATTGTTGGCATGATGCAACTGTAGTTATGCATCTATAGAGGTCATTCTAAAAGTATCTCTACAGTGACAACTTTTAATGGCTTCCATCATGGCCAACATATTCCAAAATTCATGTGATGTAGTGTCTTTCTTGATGAGTCATGTGGTGGTTTCCACAATTCATGCAATTTGATTGCTTGATTCATGATTCATGTAGAAAATTCCAACAATTTCCATCCATTTTTATTTTTATTTATTTAATTCTATAATTTTAACCTATTTATTTCAAGGATGATGATATTCCAAAAGGTTTCTGATTTACACTTGGCATACTATCCCTTAAATCTAGTTTGAGGACTCTTCTACCTCTACCCCCAGATTATAATAGGTATGTTATACCTATTGGCATACTAATTTTAGAAGAAAATAAGAGACCAAATTTACAATGTGGGGTATGAAAGAAGTAATTGTTATCAAGTTACCATCCTTCTCAATAATTTGAGGTTGGGTATGTGATATCTTAAGTTTTTTCATAGTTGTGTTATTTAGATCCCAACACTACTATACAAAAAAATGATTCATGTGAAATTGTGTGTTATTTTCTTATGAAGATGCATAATGCACACATGTTATGGTGATGAAGAATCCTCTCTTTGAGGCCTAGAGACAAACATACTCCCCAAAAGGTCATCACCACTTGTAAATCACAAAAGAGAATTGTATAATTGTAGGATGTGGCTCTCAGGTTAATCCATTATTTAGGTTATGTTTTAACATATACATGTAGAATTTAAAAGTTGGAAAGTGCTATGTAGTAGCATAGTTGGTCAATGTGGTGTCTAGTTTCCATTTGATTATTGATTCAAATTTTATGGATAGATCACTCATCATAGTGGACTTTGACTCGAGCACATTCAACCATCCATGAATTAATCATTATAAATAATCTTCATATGAAATTAATCATGTAACACTCTACTTAATTAAACCCCCAAAATGATAATTCAATAATTTGTTTTGTTCAAATACTACAAGTTTCATATTTCATTCATATGATTTTTTAAAAATGATATTTTTAACTCCCAATTAAAAATTGTTGTAGTCTAAACATTTTATGAATTGGTTCTTTTTACACAACTCAAAATAATGGAAGGTAAACCGACATTTTTTGTTTGAAATTTTACAAGGATAATTTTCGATTGATGAAATTGTAGATATCAATCATTAATTGTCATACCCCATTTTTTAACCCAATGTGTTAAATAATGACATGTAAATGTTGTAAATATGTTATCATGGATTCCTAGTGCAAAGCTCAAGGCAAAGGCCTGACTAGTGAATGGATGGGTATGTATGATGCAAATGTACCTATTTTTGGGGTTGATATTCAACAACAAATACACTCAAAAAATATATCAAGCAAGGGACATTGGTAGTTTACACTCAATAAGCCCTAGAAGGGAAAATTTTATTCAATCAACACATTGTCATGTGTGTTTCCATTGTACAATTATGTCCCTTTATATAATTTTAGGTGACCATAACAATATCACAACAATAAGTCATAATAATATGTTCAATTGAACCATATCCATAGCCATCTCCAATAATGTTATGATCCAAATGCTTAAAATATTAGAATAACCATAAGTACACACCATGTACACAATAACTCCTTAAAATTAGAATAACCCTATTAGGCCATAGAATACATAAGGACATAGAATACATAAGTACATGTGAAATTCTTGTAATATTAGAATAACCATAAGTACGCAATAACTCCTTAAATAATAGTATAATCTCCTACAAATACCTAACTACATTCACACTTCACAATTCACAATTCACATCTCATCAATAATGAATATATGATCTATGTATATACCTATTCACACATTTCACATGATACCCCTTTATTATTAGGCCAACCCTATTACATATACATTTACACATGATATGTACATTTAACGCATATATTACTCCCCTTGGGATCATATAATATACATTTAACCCCATATATGCCCCACCCCCCATTGGGGGTCATAACATAGTACCCTCCAAGAAACTTTGTCCTCAAAGATTTGCAGTTAAAGGATTTACATGTGATGAAGCCAAGTAATATGATTTTCTTATGTCCTTTCTTTGTTATTTCCATTGATGATGATCCATCCATTCAAAATCATTTTTTGGGGGTATTAATACTTGATTACTAGTTGTTGCATAATTTTGTTTCTTTTTATTCCATTTATTATTGTTGTAACTTCTCCAATTTGTAGTCATTGTTGGTCTCTCATAATAGCTTGTTGAAGAGTGGTTTTTTGATGGCTAGTTTCCTGAACATTGATAAGTATTCCATATTATTCCTTGATAATACTAATATTGATCTTCTTTTGTTCCCTAAAATATTTCCTAGTAATGAGGGTGTCGATATGGTTTCACACTTGATGGTTTCCTAATTCACTCTGCACACCCATTTCATTTGTCTTATTTTCAAAGACAATGGAATCCTCTATCCTCTTTTCTTGGTATTTGATTACTCTAGACTTGGATATAATACCATCATATTTGGCATGTAAATCCTCTATATTAAGTTCAACTTCTTCAATAATCTTCTAGTGACCTTCTTGAATCTTGTCTTCTTTCTATTTTTGAAGTTGCAATGTGATCCCATCTATCAAATTTTGACGTCTTTCTTCAATTATGGATTTCATTTCTAATTTTATCTCATCAATATTTAGGGATTCCTCAACCTTATTTCAAATTTCCTCTTCAAGTCTCTCCTTAAATATATCAAGTGATTCTATGATATCCTCATATTTGATTCATACATAGACTTTTGCTTCACTAACATATTAATTAGATATCACAAGTAGGGTTTGATCCTTCATACTCCCCCTTAAAGTGTACTTGTGATTTTAGTATTAATCATATTATTTCTTTCATTGATCCTTTGATATGGTCTAATCTTCATTTTCTATAGTCTTTTCCTTCAATATTATTCAACTATGCGTGTTTTCTTCATCTTCTATCTTTTACAATCTTCATATTTGGTATTCTTTTCTTTTTTTAATCTTCAATATTCTTCATCGTTCATATTGTATTTGAAAAACATAATCATCATGTTTGTTTAATTCCATATAAAAATTTCACCATCCACCATAATACATGGGTCACTAGCTTCTATATCTATTGGTTCTCTAGGAATATTTTTCTTGTACATGGTCCATTAGCCATTCTTGAATCACAAGACTTTTCACTCCCCTTGCATCATTATCAATCATCATATTGGGTTTTATTTGGCTTAACCATAAACACATATAGGGTTTTTTCATGGGTTAACCTCAACCATTACATCCTCTAGGTTTTTCTTGGATTATTCTTAACCATTACATTTCTCAAGTGGTTTCAGTTTACCATTAACTATTCATTACACCAAGCAGTTTTTGGTTTACCATGAACCATAAAAAATTAAACTATGGGGGTATACTTACCTTATCACGACTTATATATGTCATCATTTGTCTCATGTACATACAATTTAAAATGATTTTCATTTGAGGCTAAGATATCATTTGTATAAATATAGGACCATGACCATATTCTTTTACATCATCAAAACAATATTATCAAGGAGGATTATCAAACTTCTTAGGGATTTAATTTTCACTTCAATTACTTTTTCATTACAATTTTTGACACTTGAAATTATTTTCACCACTTATTTACCTTGCTTATTCTTCTTCACTCTTCTTTATTTTTTTCTTTTTCCTATTCATGATTCTTGGATTTCCACTTGGCATTTCATCTTTTGTTTGTGCCCAATTTTCTATGTCAATTATTCTTTCATCTTCTCGCACTTCCTTTCACCATGTTCTTTCATCATCATTCTTTTGTTGCACTTGATCAAGATTTTGTATCCTACTTGCTTTAGATATTCATCTCTTCATAATACTTTTCTTTAGTATTCAGTGGTTCCTACAAACAACTTCAAATAAAATTTGTCTAACATTGGAATAGTTAGTTCCAACACACACTCAAACTTGTCACAGTAGTTGGGAATACTAAATGTCACTAGATTGACAACTTGACTTTTTCTTCCACCTAGATTCACATTTAGACTTGACTTTCAATTTTATTTGGCTCTACAAAGAATTTATTACTCTTGAATTTAAATTTTAATATTAGTGTGACAATGGTGTGTCAATTAAGTTTTCCAAACCAAGTTCATAGGTTTCCTTGTTGGACATTGCTCAACCCAACAAGAAAACATATTTTTATGCATGGATTTTAGTCACGTGAAGAATATTGAAGGTGTAAGAAAAATATGGAAAATAATGAAGAAAGTGATGGAATAAAGGAAAGAAAGAAGAAGATATAGACTCCAATATAAAACCAGTTGATAGAGGAAAGTAAAAGCAATATGAAAGAATAAGAATACACAAGAAGAGGAAACAAGACTCTTAGATTTGACCTTGGATTTTCTTTGTCTCTACAAAGACTTCATTTCTCTTGACTTTGACTATACGTATTAAAATAAATGCTTGGAATTGAATCTAACATTCACTTGACTTTGACTCTTTAGATTAATTATTACATTAACTCCAACTTTTACATGACTTTGACTTCCTTATCTTATCTTGAATTTGGATCATACTTTGTAATGATCCAAATTCTTAAAATATCATAACAAAATAAAAGTACACAGAATGTACATAATGTGAGCATGGATTACAACTCTAAGATAGATAAGTTACACAATAAATTCTTAAACAATAGGAGAACCTCCTCCACTTAACCAAATACATGCATACATCACAATTAACATGTCTTCAATAATGAATATAGTATCTCTATATATACCTATTCACACCTACACATGAGGCCCCTTTACTATTATGCTGACCCTATTACATATATATTTACACATTACATGTACATTTATCCCAATATATTCCCCCCCTTTGGGTCATATCATATACATTTGACCCTATATATTCCACCTTTGGGTCATAACACAGTACCCTCCTTCAAAAAGCTTTGTCCTCAAAGATTTGAAATTAAAGGATTCACATGTGATGAAACCAAGTAGTATGATTTTATTATGTTCTTTCTTTCTACTTTCCATTGGTGATGATCCATCCATCCAAAATCAATTTTTTTCGGTTGTAATCCTTGGTGGATATTTGTTGCATAATTTAATTTCTCTTGATTCCATGTATTGTTGTTGAAGCTTCTCTAATTTGTAGTAGATGTTGGTCTATGATAATATCTTGTTGAATAATGGTTTTGTGATGCCATATTCCATGAATATTTATGATTATTTCATATTCTTCCTTGATAATGTTGATATTGATCTTATTTTCTTCCTTAAAATATTTCCTAATAATTAGGGTGTCGATATGGTTTCACATTTGACGTTTTTTCTTCATTCTGCACACCTCTTTCATTTATCTTATTTTCATAGAAAATGGAACCTTTTTTCCTCTTTGATTGGTCTTTGATTACTTTATCCTTAGAAATAATACCATCATATTTTGCACGTAGATCCTTTAGATGAAGTTCAACTTCTTCAAGTATCTTTTGATGACCTTCTTGAATCTTGTCTTCTTTCTCCTTTTGAAGCTGCAATGTTGCCCCATTTATCAAATTATGATATCCTTCTTCAATTCTGGCTATCATTTTGGATTTTACCTCATTAGTATTGAGGGATTCCTCAACCTTCTTGCAAATATCCTCTTCCATTGTTTTTATAGATTCTTCATCCAATATCCTTGTTTCTTATTGATTTTGATAATTCTTATTTTCTTCTTTCAATATCTTAACCTCATCTAATATTCTTTTATTATGGTTTCATAATCTACATATCTCTTCATATTTATTTTTTAATTATTCCCTTGAATCATCATTTTCCACTTTTGCTTTGCTACTCTTTTATTGCTTTAAGTTCTTAACCTCCTTGATGAGTGATTCATTGAAGGATTGCATCTTGACAAACTCATTATTTTTATTTGTAATAAATTTTCTTAGCTCTTCATTATATTTTTGAAATTTGGATACATTTTATTTTGATTCCTTTAGTTCTACTTGAGTTTTACGCATCTCGTCCATTTTTTTTATCCTTGATCCATTTATTTGAGAAGAGTTTTTTAAAATTTTCCCATGAGATGGAGATTATAGTACCTTCATCAATGATATACCACCATTTGAAATATTCATCATCAAACTTAAGGCTTACCTGAAAAGGAGTACCACATTGTTATTTTACCATCCTCAACCATTCCACGGGATTGATTTCATCTTTATCTCCATCTCCTGTAAATTTAGGTATTTCCATTGATTCTTAATTGATGACTAACCCAAACCTCAACCTACAACCTTAATATTTTAGGAATAATTAATAAAATACTTATAATCCTTGTTACACTGTAATATTCTATTTTTTTCTTGCCAATGGATTTTGAATCATCTCAATCAGACATCCCAATCGAAAGTTATGATAGTTTTAAGTAAACATACCTTTGAAACCCTGATTTGGAGTCTGTCCTATTGGCCGACCTTCCTTCTAAATTATTTATGAAATTTAGGCCACTATGAGTCTTAAATATAGATAGTTAATACTCTGAAATGTCTTCTCTACAACTCCATGTTTCTAACCAAAATTAGGTGTGCGGAATGAAAGTTATGATAATTTTCCCAAACCTTGCTGAATTTTGGCCTATCATGGAAAGAGAACATGTACATAATTCCATGAGTCCAATATTGGATAACTGATTCTGAGATTCTTACCCAAAATACTAAATACCTTTCTCTTTCCAATGAAACTTGTCTCATGGAATTTGGATCCTCTATGAAGAAGATATGACTATGTTACTCAGAACACCTGTTTGAGAGTAGTTATAGGATTACTCAAAAACTCTATCTTCCGCAGGGTATATATCCAAAATTGTAACTTCCAAGAACCTAAAGTTTGTACCACATTTACCTCTCTATGTCTTCTAAATAACCTCCAATTTGTTCTTTCTTAAGTGGCCCCGAAAAACGTTTATAACAAAAGTTTCAAGATGAATTGCTTGAGGAAGCAAAACCCTACGATCAATGATCTTAAACCAAATGTAATGAGACAAATGCATAAGATATCATAACAAAACATAAGTACATGCCATGTACATAATGTGAGAGTGGAGCACAACACCAAGATATATAAGTTACACAATAACTCTTTAAACAACATGAGAATCTCCTCCACTTAACCAAATACATTCATACATCACAATTCATATTTCTACAATAATGAATACATGATCTCTATACATACCTATTCAAACCTACACATGAGGCCCCTTTACTATAAGGCCGACCCTATTACATATATATTTACACATTACATGTACATTTATCCCCATATATCCCCCCCGGGGTCATATCATATACATTTAACCCTATATATTCCCCTTTGGGTCATAACATACTCTCAACTTGACTTTAAATCAACTTTTCTTCAAAATGGAATCTGACTCAAATTGACTTTACCTTGTTTCAAAATGGATAAATTTATTGAAACATTTAAGAATTAGTGTCAAGTACCACAAACATGTACCCCAAGCACTTGTTTTCATTATGGAAATATAACCATACAAATATATACTTTGGACTCATACTTCTTTTACAAACTATGGAATAGACCTGATATTATTTCACATTACTTGTTATACAAAGTATGGACTAAATCCACATCACCATTATAAAACAATATCACCACTTCAAAAATTTGGAGATTTTCCTTTTACAATCAGAGTAAGTTCACATTTCCATTACAAAACAATGTCACCACTTCAAAAAATATAAAAATAATCACCACTTCAAACATTTGGAGGACATTTTCCTTTTACAAAGATTGTAGACCCTTTACTCATTACTTTGATGATTATTAAAATGTATGTTTCACAATATCTTAGCCCCCATATCTCTCAAGATAAAATACGTACCAAATATCATCCATAGTAATCAAGGATAATTTTAAGGATAGAAATTTATATTAAAATGTTGAAACTTGGGCTAATCTTACTATTCCTTAATATGCAAGATGTAAAAAGTTTGGCGATAGTTTTGTAAAAATATTCAAATTTATAAGGATTTTATATAGTTTCTATAAAATTTTGGCAATTTTAAAGGTAAAATATGTTTATTCTATGGAATTTGGGTGAATCATTTTTTGGGAAAAACCATGGAAAATTAGCCCAATGGAGAAATTTAGCCCCTTAAATCATCTATGATAATAATTATATTTAAGATGTTGAAATATGTCAAATAAACCCAACAACATTCCACTCATTGTACGCATGTTGGGTAAGGTATTTAAAGACCAAAATGAAAACAATCAACAAATACCTCCAATGTTTACAAGAATGTGTCTCTCTTCCTTGAGTTTACACTTGTGTCTCTCTTTTTGCATCGGGACCACATTTTTTTTTCCTCAGGACCACATTATATCTAGGTGGTTTTGCGGCACATGGTTTCTTTGCTGATGGATTTTATTTTCGTTAAGGAATTAGGGTTTTTGACTAATCCAGGTCATTGGGTTAGGGTTTTGGATGCCGCTGGATCCTATATGTATTTTTTATTGTAAACATTGTAGCATGATGAATAATATAGAATATGCTGGTTTTTTTGGTTTGGGTTTCCAGGGAAAAAATCTCCGTGTAATGTTTGTATTTTCCATTGTATCTTTTCTGTTCCTTTACTGAATATCTGTTTGCAGTAGATAATGTACAAGGTTAGAATTTACAACTATGATCTTTCCATCATTCATTATTGGGCTACCCTCTTTCATCTTAGTTGACTCTTCAATCAATAATGATAATGTTGATCTAAACGATTGTTTTACGGTATTAAGGTCAACCTCACGAGGATATGAATCCCCCTATGTTTTTATAGAGGTGGTACTCCTATTTTTCTTATAAAGTTACAAGAAAAAAATAAAACAAAATATGAGAAGGACCATACTTTCTAAAAGATAACAGTCACATTCAAAACAATACCTGAGATCGGGACAATTATCTTTAAAAGAAAACCATATATACAATATTTTACAATGTAGATAAACCAAATGAATATGATAAATAAGAGGTTGAAATTTCCATCAAAAAATTCATCAAGATAGTAAACAATATCCACAATAAATAGATAAGAAAGATGGACCACATATATAAGATAACTTTAAATGATCATTCCATTAAGCACCAAAACAATTATCGTGGATAAAACATTTGGAAAGTCAATCTTTAGATCAAATTATTTGAGAATACAATAATGTAGTATCCCATGTAGTTCTTTCGGAGTCTCAAAAAATAATATGAGTCTTTAAGTACAAAGTGAATGTCTTTAAAGAAAATATGTGCATCCACCCTTCAAAGAGGACTGGGATTGGGATCTCGCCAACCATAAAATGAAAATACCTGGAAGATAAGAGGAAATAAATCAAGGGTTAGGCTAGTTTTCACATAATACTAGGAAATATAAGACAGTGTGACAAATACTTGTAGAAGAAATAGACATAAAAAGGGGAAATAAGGTTACTTCCCGACTCACTGTGATGGAATGTTCTCGTCCCCTTTACTTTCTTGTAGTTGTTTCTTTAATAGGTGTATGTTGTGGTTGAGGTGACATAATCGCAACAAATATTTCTTGATTTTCTGGTTTAGTAAGTATGATTAATGCCTTTTTCAACCCCTCCTCGATACACTCCCTTAAAGGTTCTATAGTGATTTCATGCTTAGTTTTAATTTCAAATAATTGATTTTCAAATTCTCTCAGATCCATTTTTTTATTGATGCAACATGTCATCATCTTCATCATTCCTATTAATATAATGAACTAACCATTTTTCAAATAAAAGTCAATTCTTTCGGTAAATTCATTTTCCCAAGAAAATTTTAATGCATTAATTTGTCCCAATAAAGTTTTTTTTCATACAATCATGGTATCCATCAAAAAATTGGGACCATCAATCTCCTTTGTAAGATCCATAAGTTTAATAAACAAATCACTTTTTTTATTTTATTTTTCAAAACATGAGTCTCACTTATCATTTCTTTCAATTCTTTAATTCTTCTCAGCCAACATGCATTGACTTGCTTCATCTGGTAAGTTGAATGAAGTTTTTGTTCTTTTCTATGAGCTTCATTTAAGCTCGATACTTTAGCTGAGAATGTATTCAAAACTTCTTTGTAAAATCCTTCATCATTTTCTATGTCTTTTTGCAAGTATTCCTTGAAATTCTGTAATCTTGATGAAAAAATAACAATACTTTGAGCAAGATCCCAAATTTATTGAATTATATCAATTCTCTTTTGTATGGAATCACCAACATATTTTCTTATTGATCGTAATAAAATTGACGATCCTTTATATTTTCTGCGGCTTTCTGGGACATTCTCTAACACAAATGTAGGTTGTATTGAATTCAAAGGTTTGGGAAACAATGGTCCTGGTATCAAAGAAAATTATAACTCTTTTATCCTCATCTTCAATTATGAATTATCTTTTTCCATATTTTCAATAGATTGTTTCAAAGCTTCTCCAGTTGCTCCATGGAACTTTGTAATTTTTTATAGTGCAACTCCATCAAGGCCAATTGAAGATTTCCATCTTTCTGATGACCTTTTGTTTTCAGTATTGAATTTTTTCAATGACAAATTCTTAGACTCACAATTGTAGTTTGTGTGCTACAAAGTAACAGATTCCTCCTCAAATATTTCAGGATCATGGGTAATCATGGCATTGGATATTTCTCTAGTTTCTATTAGTATTTGTGCAAACCAACTAGGTTCTTCAATCTTCTTTTCTATGTCCATTGCACATGGACCCTCTTGGACATCATGTATGATTAATCTTGTTGTTGATGCATTCCTTTTTATTTTGACATAAGTATATGTAATATGATATTTTACAAGACTTTTCCTAGGTGGTTCTTTATCACCACCATCGTCTGACCCTCCAACTGATGCTTTTCTCATCTCCATACCGCTGGTTCGATTCTTTGTTCTTGATGGAGTGATCCTTTGGGATGTTGTTGGTGAATTTGGGTTTTTATCAATCACTTCCTTGCCATTTTGTTTGTGACCTTAATCAGTTCTATTTATTTCTTCCATGTCATCTAAATCTTGGTATGCCACGATTTCATGGAGATATAGATTATCTCCACCACCCTCCTGAAATTGTTCAACTTTAGTGAAATATGAAGAGTACCAAATCAACTCCATGTGTGTAGTGAATTTGTTATCTAGGTAAAAACACTTAACAAATTTAGCTTCCTTTAAGCCCAGTTGTTCATGATGTCTTTCCAGTTCATCAAGGTGGGTTATATGCTTCACAATAAATTCCCCAATTTTCCATGGTAGTGGTATGAATTGTTTTTTCCTCTTATCATAGAGTAAATTGGCCCAAGTCTTGTACCACCTACACATTTCCTCGGAAAAACGTCTATATGATACATAGAAAGAGAGAAGAAAAGACTTCTCTTCACTACCAAACAACTTGATAACAATAAATTATTCAGAAGTTTAATAAACTCTTTTGCCAAAGAGAAAGGTGGCCTCTTCAAGAGACAGTCTTGATGTATTATGACCAAAAATCAACTTCTTAAATTCTAAAATGAAATTGTTATGGACTGGGTAAAAATTGTATTGAGCTTTATGTCTATACAAAACTGAGTACCATTCATTAACTGGTTCTGACTTAAAATAAACATGCTTTTCCCTTGGAAAATATTTAAACACATGGCCATAAGAGATGGAAAATATGACGTAAGAAGTCATACAAAAATTTCAAGTATTTTTAAGGTTATTCAATTGGAAAGAAATTTCACTTGAAATGGGATAACCCCAATATATAATGGCTTTTTCATGCAAAGCATAATGCAAAGCATAATGCAAAGCGTATATAACATTTATTGGTATAAACACAATAGATTCTACACCAACAATGTGGGTGAACAACCATGCAAATTCTATGTATGGGTATTTTAATGAGGTTACCTCAATCCGAGAAGTACTGAGGTTACTGCTTGGGTACTCCAAATAATTGCTTAACTTTTCCCCTCCTTTATGTTGCTTCAAACATTCGTTGGCCTCTTCATTTTTAAATCACAAGGTAGGTGTAGGGAGTTGTAGCATTCTAGACAATGTTGAAGGAGAAAGAGAAATGGGATGATGTCCTTGCAATTGAATTATTCTTTTCTCAAAGTTGAACTTGTATGTGCACAATTGAACAAATTATTTGAAGTATGTCAATTCCGAGATAGAACTTGCTAATGCTATTCCCGAGGTCCAAATTAAGTTCATTTTCTTCTTGGCCAGAGAAATATTCTTGTAGTAATTGTATGCTATGGGTCACTAAAAACCTTGATCCTCATGCCCAAGTGTGTTTAGTGTATCTCCGCAATACAACTCTTTTTTCTTACTTGATATCCGTTTTTCTGATTTTGACAAAAGGTGGCACTACTCTCGATATTTACAGCTTGGCATATTTTGTTTTACTTAAGTTCACCATGTATTCTCCTGATAGTTAAATCAATCATAAATATTTTCTTTTAATATTGTCAGCTTACATGAGATTTGAATTTATTACAAGATTTAGAAAATGTTTCGTGAATTTAATAACAACATTATTCTTACAAAAGTAGTAGTTGATGTGGTCAGGACAATAAATGTTATGGGAAGTGGTGATGTGATGTCGTGGAGAATGAAATTTTTTAAGTATGAGAGTGTAAAATGTGGAATGGGAAGTGAAAATTTTATAACACGGGATTGCGAACCTGTGGACCTACAAACGTGGATATGAGGAAGGGTAAGGAGGTCCACATTGAAACTAGAAATATAGTTAAGTATTGAAAAAGGGTTATTTTGTGGATCAATTAAGTAAAAGGTGTGTTTTGGAGAAAGTGGAACTTTGGACCTATGGACTTGCGGGCCTAAAGACTAGAAAAAAGGTTATTGTATAGTCAGTGTCTCTGCATCCGCTTTTATGAAAATTGAATGAGTGTTTAAAAAGTGAAAAAGGTACAATGTGAGGAACGAAAAAGTGATGAGTTCATTTTGGGGAACATGGGGTTCCAAACCTATAGACCTGCAAACTTGGAGACTCAATAAAGTTGATGGATGATATGTGGCTTTGCATCCGCATTTCATGAAAATGACTAAGTATGAAAAAAGGTGAAAATGGAATTATATAGGATGCGGAAGTAAGAGGTGAAAAATTGAGAACATGGGATTGTGGACCTACAAACTTAACTTGTGGACCTATAGACATGTGAATCTAATAATTTTTCTACCCTCTCTCAACATTCCTTGAAAAATGGCTAAGTGGTTACAAAATATTTGATAAAAGAAAAAAAAATAATTAAGGAAAACCAACAAAAGAAAATATAAGAGAAATCCTATGGGTGGATAAATGAAAACATGAATGTGGATCAACATCTGGCTCCAACTATGGGACATTGACCCCCTATGGGTTGCTTATAACCTAGAATCCTTTTCCACTGGGCTAAATGGATTCAAAGAAAATAATAAAGACAAAACTTAAAAATATATAAAAAGAGTACCGGGAAAGACTATGTACACAATTTTTTACTGAGGAGTCAACATAAAAAGTGTTTCAGATTGTTGGTCAATTGAGAGGGGGGGTGAATCAGTTGTTATTGTTCTTAAACAATTATGCCCATTTTAAACTCTTCACATAACACGCAATGACGATCACAATGATGTAGAGAAGTAAGCAATAGAATATTAAACATCAATTACACACATGAAATATACAGAGACATATATTTCCCAAGGAAACCCATAAAGGGAAAAACCTCTTCTTCTTGATATGATAAGTAATATTTATTTTCTTTACATTATCATTCTTANACCAACTTCCTAAGTGTTCCAACAACAACTGGATGGAAGAACCAACTTCCAGTCACACAAGCACCAACATGTATAACAAAGAACAATAGTTCTCCCTTGCACCACCCTGGCACCCTAGTTTTTCTGGCTGCAACCAGATGGAAGCCACAACTCCCTGTGTTCAAGCACCCACTTGAAACTCTAAGAAAAACAATCCTCCTTAGCACCTCCATACCACCTTAGTTTATCAATATTTTATTTCTTGGATTTATCACAGAGATACAACATTTATCTATGGCTTACCAGTCTCATCACTGTTCTTCTACACTTCTCTACTCTGCCTGCATTAGTGTCTCTCTCTCCTCGCGTCTACTGTGCTTTCTGTTCTTCTCTCAAATATGAATTTATGCTCCTTGCTTCTTCTGCACTTTATGATCTATTTCTTCTTTCCATTCTATGCACCACGCCTCTTCTGTGCACTTCAGCTCTTGCACACAACATTCTTCTACCCACATAAAACACTCTCAACTACAACTCCCATCTCTCCTATGTTCTTCGTTTTTATATTCTCTATGCATCAGTTGCCTCCTCTGCACAATGCCTCTGCATGTTCTTCACTACATCTCTTCCTTATGACTGTATGGCTAACTATCATAATTATTCACTTCTCTATTGTACCTCACTTTCTCACGTCGAGTCCTCTACGTGATCATCATACAAACTCTTCATCTTCTCTGGCTATTATCTCCATGCGTTCTTCATCACTGGGCTTATCCTAAGATTCTCTACCTTCTCTGACAGTGCGACTCTTCGTCTTACCTATCATAGTCGAGCTTATCCTCTCTGTTGTAGTTACAATCTTCGACACTTTTCCATCTATCAATTGTCTCTATGATCAATCTTCATTCCACTGGCAGTTACCTCAAGATGCTTCAGCTCCTTTGGTGATCACCCTACAACACCTCGAGGTCTCTGGTCGATTTCATCACTGCTTTATGGTAGTTACATCCAGTCAACTATGGCTTCTTTAGATTCTAAGCCCCTTCCTTCAT
The DNA here is from genome assembly GCA_032191745.1 of Picea mariana. Taxonomy (NCBI): domain Eukaryota; kingdom Viridiplantae; phylum Streptophyta; class Pinopsida; order Pinales; family Pinaceae; genus Picea; species Picea mariana. The sequence goes on along the minus strand of JASDQU010587407.1, from coordinate 82,578 downwards.
GTGACCTTTGGCTATGACCTGGGGACATGCACTAAGGTGCTTCACGATTTCGCGTTTCAAGATCTTTTGTTGTGAGTTGCCTTGAATCTCCCAACTCATGAAAATTTGAGGTGGAGCCTAGAAATGCTAGCTCCTTCCCTTTTCTTCCACTGATGTGACCACTGGCTATGACCACAACCCTTTCCGAAAAGGCATTTCATGATTTCGGCGATATCCGTTGTTAACCCTAGCAACGTGCTAGCTCCTCCATTAACCTTCATCAATGTGACTACCAGCTGTGACCAGGGGCCAAGAAAGAGGGGTGCATCGTGATTTAGCATATCACGAACTCCTACTATGATTTTCCTTCAAAACTCCCAACTCGCAAAACTCTGAAATGCTTCATATCAGATCAAAGGTATAGATGTCTCCCTATGATCAATGACTATGATCAATACCATGGACTCAGCCTTCATATCAGATCAACGGTCCATATCCTCGATGATCCGACGACTCATATCATTTCATGAATTTTCATATCACGATTTCCTACAACTCTTACCTTTGACTTCTCCAGCTCGTGAGTTAGAGAAATGATGATCTCTCACCACGTGTCCTCTGGATCCAATGGCTCAGATCATTTCATGAGTTCCTACTACTCTCACCTTTGACTTATCCAGCTCACGAGTCAGTGAAATGATGATCTCTCACCATGTGTCCTCTGGATCCAATGGTTTCTAGTCCTACATGCTTAGATCCGATGGCTAAGGTCTAATCTCCTCCTCTGCGTGCTCCTCTTGTCTATACTTTGATCTGAAGGCCATCAGCTATTCGAGATTGGTGATCCAATAACCATTGTCTCTCCTCCTCTTGAGCTTACGCATCCTCCCAACTTGGAAGAATTTCTAAGTGTCAAAGGTTCTGCGACCTTTGATCCTTCTGCGAGCCTTGATGTATGGGATCTAGTCTGCACGTCTCAGAACGCTATCTTTCCTAAGCTTTGGAAAAATTTTCCCTCGGCCCTAGCGCACACTTGCGCTTTGCATGCAAATCTGCACTATCTGCGTGCCACTCTGATCGATCTCTTCTGAGCTTCTCAAGCTTTCTCATCTACGTCTTCGTTGTTGTTATTTCCATGCACACTCTACCTATAAACCTACCAACATCGCTACTGTTCTTGCCATCAATGAAAAGCACACTTTGCCTGTAAACATGCCAACAATATCCCCCTTTGGGATTGATGGAAACCTTGAATGACTGCACTATTCTTCTTAGATCTCCAACTGTAGCATTCAAACCAGACCTTTTCTACCCCTTTGACATCAATGTCAAAGAAAACATGCTCCCCCTGAGTTGTGGTAGTACTGGGAGGAGGTATCAGATAGTCAACCAATACATACTCTCCCTGACAGGATGGACTCTCTTAGTTTGATAACGGGGTCATGCCCAACTTCTAGCCAAGATATTCAAAATGTGTCTTGGCTTGGGGTTTATTAAAGATGTGTGTGATTTGTTCTGTGGAAGGAATGTAATTCAGTTGAAAAACTTTGTTTGTAACTTTCTCTTTGAGAAAATGATACTTTATTGGGATATGTTTCATCTTTGAATGTATAACAAGATTCTTCGAGACACTAATGGCACTAGTGTTATCACAGTGAAGTGGAATTGGGTCAGTATAAGTTACCTTCAATCCTGCAAGAGTTTGTAACATCCATAAAATCTGAGTGCAACAAGTAGCAACAACAATGTACTCTACCTCTGTAGTTGATAGTGAGATATATCCCTGCTTTTTACTAAGCCATGCTACTAACGAATCACCTAAGAATAATGCACCTCCACTGGTGCTCTTTATCTCATCCAAACAGTTTTCCCAGTCAACATCTGAATATGCAGTTAATTGTAAGTTATGATTTCTAGGATACCAAATACCATAATTCATTGTACCCTTCAAATATTTGAAGATCCTCTTGATAACTGCTAAACGACTTTGTTTAGGAGCACATTGATACTGACCTAAAATTCCGATAGCCTGCATTATATTAGGACGAGATGTTATGATGTATATAAGACTGTCTATCATTGATCGATATGTTCTTTGATCAACATCAGGTGAAATATCATCTTTATTGAGCTTGCAACCAACCACCATAGGTGTACCAAAAGGAGAGGAATATTCCATCTGAAACCTATTTAACATCTCTTTCAAATACTGTTTTTGAGAGATAAATATCCTTGCAGAACTCAGATTGATTCTTAAACCAAGAAAGTATGACAGTTCTCCTATCATGGACATCTCAAACTCAGTCTACATTGAATTAGCAAACCACTGAACTGAAAGTTCATTAGTGTATCCAAAGATAATGTCATCTACATAAACCACAACAACTAATAAATCATCACCTTCAGATATTATATATAGATTACTGTCAACAATACCTTTCTTGAACCCTTTGTCTTGCAGAAACTTGTCCAGCCTATGATACCAGGCTTGTGGTGCCTGTTTTAGTCTATGTAAATCCTTTTTCAACTTAGAGACATAGTTAGGATTATATGTCAGTGAAAGTCCTTCAGGTTTCTCCATGTATACTTCTTCTTCTAGGTCTCCATTAAGAAAGTCTGACTTAACATCCATCTGATATACTTTAAAGTTCTTATGGCATGCATAGGCCATAACCATTCTGATGGCTTCCAATCTTTTCAATGGTGCAAAAGTTTCATCAAAATCTCGTCCTTCAACTTGTGCATACCCCTAACAAACCAATTTGGATTTATTCTTAACAATTTGTCCTTGTTCATTTATTTTAGTCTTAAACACCCATTTGGATCCAATTACATTCTTATCTGCAGGTCTAGGAGCAAGTTCCCAAGTATTGTTCTTCTCAATTTGATCCAATTCCTCATTCATTGATTTTAACCAATTTTCATCTTCACTAGATTCATTGAAGTTCTTGGGTTCCACCATGGATATAAAGGCTATATGTGATTGCTTGGTTTTTTTGATTATCCTTCTCCTAGTTTGTACACCTTTGTCTTTCTCACCAATTATCTGACTTGCAGGATGATTTTTTTGAGTAATTCTAGAGGAATAATTTGATGTTGTCTGTTGATTTGAGTCTGTCTGAGTATTTCCATCTGCATTTGACTCAGAGTCTTATTGTTCTAATTCTTGTACCTATTCATCTTCAACTTCACCTATATCCTCTGTTGTTGATTCAATATTTCTCACCTCTCTTACTGGGACTCCTTCATCAACCTTTAAATCAATGAAATCAACTAATTTATGCAATCTTTTATTAAAGCATCTGTATCATTTGATAGAATATCCTAAGAAGATGCCTTCATCAGCCCTGACATCATACTTACCAAGGTTTTCATTATTATTTTTTATGTATCACTTACTCCCAAAGACTTTGAAGTGTTTGATTGAAGCAGGTCTTCCATACTCACTATGTGGTGTGAGGTGGGCTTTGTTAAGAATATGGACTGTTGTGTGTATTTCTTCTACCCAGTAAGTTTGACCAATGTTCTTCTCATTCATCATTGACCTGGCCATTTGTTGAACTATTCTTTTTTGCCTCTCAAGTACTCCATTTTTCTGTGGAGTTCCTGGGATTGTGTATTCTCTCTTGATCCCATGTTTATCACATAATTCCTTGAAATCATTTGACATAAATTCTCCTCCTTTGTTTGATCTTACTGCCTTTAAGATCTTGCATGTTTTATTCTTAGTTAAAGCCTTAAATATTTTAAATTTCTCAAATGATTCATCTTTTTCTTTGAGAAAAGAAACCCAAGTAAGTCTGGAGTAATTTTCAATGATCAACATAAAGTAGTTTTCCTTCCTTGTGCCTTCCTGTCTTGATGGTCCACATAAATCCAT